>APFE031120156.1:0-26008 GCA_000404065.3 Pinus taeda | reverse complement strand
AGGGGTTACACTAGTAGTATAGGGGCCTAACATGCCCCTCTCCTTCAAAAAGCGTTGTCCTCAATGCTTGAGTAGTTCTTGATGCTTCTGTATAAAATTCTTTTCCTCCCATGTGGAATCTTCAGCTGGTAAGTTCTTCCATTTGATGAGATACTCTGAAATTGATCGATTTCGTAGCTGTCAGGTTCTTATTTCTGTGACTACTCCAGGTTCCAATATGATTTTTCCTTCCTCTTCAATTTCTGGCAATATTGTTTGAATTAGGATCTTTTGCAAATTTTGAATAAATGACCATACTTCTTCGTCCTTCTTCCATTCATCCCTTGCTTCATTTATCCAATTGGGTTGGATAATAGAAATAGCACAAAAGAATGCTTCCACATCCTCATCCTTGAAGAGTTGTCCCATTCGGTAAGGTCGTTGTTTTTTAAGTGCATGTAGTATTGCTAACATTTCCTTCACATAAATAGCTTGCTTGATATGTAGCGGTAAAAATACCCAATCACCTACATCAAAACATTTTTTACTACGATGTTGATCTACCTGTTGTTTCATTTGATTTTTCACCGAAGTGGCATTATCCTTTAAAAGTTGGAGAACTTGTTGTTGATGCTCGATGTGATCTTTCACTGCTTGAACCTTTCTCTTCTTGATATGTCCTTCTATGTCTAGAGTTGGAGGAGTGATAATTTCTTCCAATCCTTTACAAGATATGGTCAAATTCATTTCTTGATGCTCGATGTGATCTTCTATCTTGATAGTTTGAGGAGTGGTAATTTCGACCAATGAATTACAGGATATGGTTGGATTCATTTCTTCTTTCTCGATGTGATCTTTCACTCCTTTCACCCTTTTCTTCTTGATATGTCCTTCTATCTTGAGAGTTTGAGAAGTGGTAATTCTTGCCAATGCTTTACAAGATATGGTCTGATTCATTTCTTCTATCTCTGGGGTTGGATCCTGACGTATATCCTCTTCTTTTGATGTTTCTTGATCCTTTTCTTCCTCCTCTTCATACTCTATGTAAAATAATTTCTTCTCAACACACTTATGACCTTTAGTGCATTTTCTATCACAATTGTAACAAAGCCCTTTTTCTCTTTTTTCTTCCAATTGCTGTGGTGTAATCCTTGTAGGTTGTGGAAGGCTAGGAGAAACAACACTTCCATCTTCATAGTTGTGAGAGGTAGAATTCATTGTTGCCATAATTTTACTTTCTAGTATGTCACAAAGCCCTTTTACTCTTTCCAATTGTTGTGGTGTTGCTCTAAAGAAGGTGTTGCTTTTTGTATCCTCATAATGTGCTATCATTTCCTCTATGAGAATTGACCACGTAACAAGTCGTTTACGAGAACAAAGCCCTTTATACCATAAAAACTGATCCAGTTCTAAATATGAAGATGCAATACATACCTTTTGTAACAGTGTTACACCATGTAGATCAAAATATTGCTCCATCTGATGTATCCAATTGACCGGATCCTTTCCATCAAACTTCCTCATCTTGCTTTTTCTTGATTTTAACAGCTTGATCTTGAAATGACTGTAACTCTGTACTTTCCAATCATCTAGTTCTGAATTTGTGACCTATAGTATCCCTCTGTGTCCTCTTTCCAATGCCACAAGTCTGACCCAAATTGGATTCTCCAAGGAAGAGTTATCCGAAATCTCCCACAGTGACTTGATTATAGACTAGTTCAGTAGAGCGAACTCGTACGACATGCCACGAGTCAGTGTTTCAACCTTTGGATCTAAAACCTGCACAAAAGAAACTACAGTCCGTCCTCTTTCTATACCTTCTTACGAAATTCCAATCCAATGCTCAGAGAGAAAGTTATGACGATTTTCCGCAGGTCACCTGTTTTGAATTTAATTCAGGAGTCTGCAAAAAGACCAAATTCCTCAAATCATAACTCCGCACATATCACGCAAAAAGCTCTGAAATTTGGACCCAAGGTTTAGCACGACTTCTTCTCAAATGGGTTTTTTTTGCGACTTCTGAAACGTCACAGACAAATAGTTATAGCGAAAATGCCACGATGACCTGTTTGGAGCAGCGAAACCCTAGAATCCAAAGCTCTGATACCAAATGTTATGAAACCAGCTCAAGAAAAGATAGAAAAGATAGATCAACTCCTTAGAATTTAGCCTCTTCGAGGGGGCAACCTCCTTTACATTACATAAATGAACAATTCTGGGATGATACAAATGAAAAGACCAACTTTCTATATATAAGAGTCTAAAGGGTCATAACATAATTAGAGCCGACATAACAATAATAATGTAGGGGCACAATAATAACAATAGTGGGCTTCTATGGGGCACAATAGTAACAATATGGGTACTGCATGGGTACATCAATATAATAAGTGGGTTGTATTAATAACAATAAGGGGTTACACTAGTAGTATAGGGGCCTAACATGCTGTCAAGAATAACTTGGCATGGAATTTCCATTTTAACAGAAACTAAAGCTATATATGCTGAAACTAAGTGTTCCAATGGAAAGATCTCGAAAATTAGGCTGGCTAAAAAAAAAACAGCTCTGAAAACGACTTCCAGATGAAGAAGTTATGGCTTTTCGAAGAAAAGTTGATGGAGGCGCCGACGAAGTGCGGGAATGTGTGGAAATGAAAAAAAACGCCCATTTTCCAACAAAAAGGAGATTTGAACCCAAGGCCTCTACTCTCATAAATTAGTTTTGAACCAAGTGAGCTAAACAAAAAGTTTGAGAGAGAGAGAGAGAGAGAGAGAGAGAGAGAGAGAGACAGGGGGGAGAGGGGGGGGCTTTGTTTTTTCTGTTCACTGAAGCTTTGGATTGCGTGCTTTCTTGAGAAAGCTCTTTTTCTCCCTACAAAACAAAAACACAAAACACAACATGGACATACAAAAAAAACTAACCTTATGGCTTAAAGTTAGCTTTACCCAAAAACTAAATATTTTCCTCAATGTTTCTGATTTTCCGAGATCACACTAAGGTGCGGCGGAAAAGAGCATACGCATTAGAAAAATCCTTCCTTTCTGTTTCTGATTTGCCCAGATCGCACAGAGTTGCAGGGCAAAGAGCATACGTAGAAATGAAAGGTATAGATCCGGTAATAAAAAAGAAGCTAAACAAACCAAAATAATAAACAGAGAGAAAAATAACTAGAAACTGCAAAAAAACGCTGTATACCTCTAGATCTTAAAAATGACGTAGCTAGGGCTACCAAAAACATTTTCACATGAAACGAAAGGGGTTCCTCACTGGAACAGGTGCTCCTAAAATAACAAAGCAATCCTCTCGGCCTGAAAGCAATCAGAAACAATAGATCTAGGAGATGGTAGTCGGATGCAGTTCTACCGGCTTCAGATTTGGATCACCAATGGACGCGGCCCTCAAATAGCTCTGATACCATGTAGAAATTTACAGGGTAAGTTCCTCAGACAGAAAACCAAAGGACACCACTCCCAAATAGATCATAGATCAATGCAGCAGTATTTTTGACATGGTTAAAACCCTCAGAGAGGGAAACAGTCCACGACCTGAGCCAACGCGACCACTTCAGGAAATTTATTAATAAAAGAATGAAAATTTACATAAGCTTCTCTCGTGAAAAGTTAACCTACAAATGACCCTCCATGCGCTTTAAATAGAAATCATGGACCAATCAGGTGTTCAGCCAGGGATCAAGTGTTGGTAATACCGAGGAGAGAATGAACCGTCAGATCACTACATATCGTGACCGTCGTATTGGAAGTTACAAATGTACATAATAAAGAAACACACTTTACCTAACTCTATACTAGACCAAGTTATACTTAACTATTTCCTATGTGTCGGAATATCCTAACAATGTAGTGCTCACCGATATCGGCGTCCACAAATCAGGTCGGAGAAACATAAGGCACAAGACCAAGACCTCCAGGTCGTTGCGATTGTAATCTTCCAATCAACGATGGGCAATCTCAGCCACCGGATCGGGAAACAGATAACCGACTGGGATTAATTCAGCGATCAGTGGATCGACAAATTGGCAATCGGCAATCAGCAAATCCCTGCAATAGGGCCATTGAATAGTGCAATAGCGACACATGATGAAATCTGGACCATTCGATCAAGGAACAGATTAATGGTCTAGATCTAATCAGTGTATCAGCGATCCGTGATTCCCCAATATGCAGGGTCATTGACATCAGCGATAGCGATTGGCAATCGGGACTACACCCGATGGATTTATAGGTCCGATTTGATATATTCTGAGGTCCTACCTTTTGGATTTTTCATGTTTCTCAATGTTTTCGTGTATATCGCTTGAGCAGAAAAAATGTTATTTTTAAGGGTTTGTTGTGCCTATTGATCCTTCCACCTGAATGGTTTCTATTCCAATAGAATAGACCTCCGATTTTTAAGCCTCCTTTTTCGTAGAAGAGACACATAAAGCCCGATGATTGGAAAAAGTATGGGAGAGAGGAATTTTGACACGTAATTCGAGGCAACATCTTTCAAGAGGGCCAATAGATCATCTTGTCTAAATTGGTAAACTTTTATATGGTTTTTCCCCTCTCAATGCCATAGACACAATGGTGCTCTCCATTTCTCCATCTGAGTTCTCCATATCTCAACCATCTTCTAGAATGGAGGTATACACCTCTTTTTATATAATTATGATTGTATTCTCTTCTTTTCATGCCATTTAATGAATGAAGGCCTCCCCATTGATTGAGCAAGGCCTGGAGACATAGTCCGAGTTGGACGAACTTCGTTATCAAATCTTGTTGTCTTCCTTTTGTGCTTTTATGAGTTTCTTCTTCTTTCTTGTGTGCACATTACAATTTTGTGTTAAGCTACAATTTTCACATGTGATTCTTTGCATACATCTATAAGCGAAAGATCCCTGGATCACATAATTAGAAAATCACATCAATATACCATGCATCTAGAAGTCAACAAGGAAATAACAGATGAAACATGTTACCTGCAAAGCAATCCAATTATAGTTGTTGATCCAATTTTTCCCTTACGGTTTTCGACTTTTCTTTATCTTCTTCCTCCAATCCAAGTGAATACTAGAGCGCTCAAAGCATGCTCCAAGAATGCTCTAGGATTTCTCTAAGCATGTAAGAGTATGAGAGAATGAGAGAATGAAATGAGAGCTCCCAAACTAAACTGACATAAGGTTGTGAACTTTTTAGGTGTAGTCCAGTATTGGAGAAGATTTATTGCCAATTTCTTTGTTATTGCACCACCTTTGCACACATTGACGAGTGTGAAACATGTCTTCCAATGGGGAGGAAGACAGCAAAATTCCTTCGAAACATTGAAGGAAAAGATCAGCACCGCACCAGTCTTAGCCTTACCCAATCTGCAACAACCATTTGAGATTGAAACTGATGCCAATGGTTATGGCATGGGAGCTGTACTGATGCAGCAAAAGGAGCTGATTTTTTACCATTATGAGAAGTTTTCTCAAGCTGTGATAAACTAACCCACTTATGACAAGTAGCTTTATGCCTTGGTGCAAAGTGTGAAAAATTGGAACACTACCTGGTCGTCAAGGAGACCATCATCGATATAAATCATTAGCCCTTGTAGTACCTTTAGACACAAACCAAGTTGCAACAATCTTGTCATTTCACATGGATGGTTTTTCTTCAACAATTTCATCTAGTAATAAAGTATAAGAAGGGAATTAGCAAAAAGGTGGTCGATATGCTATCTCGCCCTCCTATTTCTTCTTCTGTTATTTTGCATAATGCTTCATTGTCTTTTGAGAGTTATGCTGAACAATATGCTGACGATGATGACTTTAAGGAGATTTATGCAAAACTAACCCATGGTTCATAGGTGGAAAACTATCACTTGCAGGGGAAATTCTTGTATCACCTTGGTAAATTGTGTATTCCCACAGTGGAAAGAGTACATGTAATTCGAGAGGCCCACACCTCTATTGTGTTTGGACACTTTGGTATCGAAAAGACTTTATGTCATCTACAAAGATTTTGTTTTTGGCCTCATATAGAAACATTGTGACTCAATATGTAAAGGGTTGTGTGATGTGTTCTATTTCAAAGCCCTCTAATAGAAACCTCGGGCTCTACACACCACTCCCTAATCCAAGACGCCCATGGGAAAGTGTGCCAATGGACTTTGTAGGAGGTTTTCCTTTGTCTAAAAAGAGTCATGACTATTTGTATGTCGTCGTTGACCATTTTTGCAAGATGTGTATTCTTATGCCTTGTAAAAAGAAGATCACTGCAGAGTAGATTACTTCTCTTTTCTTTCAACATGTTTTGGTCCATGTTGGGCTTCCCACATCGATTGTGTCAGATCAAGAATCTTGATTTCTCAGAGCACGTTGGACCAGCTTGTGGAAGATGATGGACACCAAATTGAAAAGAAGCATGCCATTTCATCCACAGATTGATGGACAGACAGAGTTTGTCAACCGCACCATGGTACACTTGCTATGAGGCTATTGTGGGAAACATCCCAAGTTGTGGGATGAACATCTCCCATATGTACAACATTCCTACAATCGAGCAGTGCATTCATCTATGCAACATTCACCATTTGAGGCATGTTTTGGCTACCTGCCAAAGGACCCTTTTGATATGGTCTTTGGAAGGGAAGATGGCTCTAGTGGAAGTAATGATAGGGACAAAGCTCAGAAGTTCATTCAGCGAATCCAATTGATTCACCAAGCATTACAAGAGAAGTTGGAGAAAAGTCAAGCCCGTTACAAGGCTTGACATGACAAACACCAAGTCAACCATCAATTCCAAGTGGGCGACAAAGTGTGGTTCCACATCAACAAGCATAGGATGAAGGTAGAAGGGAAGAAGTTGTGACCAATCTAGTATGGTCCATTCACCATTCTGGTGAAGATTGGAAACAATGCCTTTCTTCTTGATTTGTCGATATATATGTAGATGTAATCAGTAGTGAATGTAGAGAACTTAAAACTGTATGAACCATCATTGATCATGGACACTGATGAGGTGGGAACAGTTCCTACAGTTGATGATTTTGCACTAGAATATCTTGATAAGTTACCTGAAGACATCATCCTTGACAGAAGGACCAGGACTTCACTACGAGGATATGTAGAATACCTTCGAGTTGGATTCAAGGGAATGCACCCCAGCAAGGCAAAATACCTAGAGAAGGAAAGGGTGAGGGAACAAGTCCCTCACTTGCCAATTGACTAATGAAAGCTTTTGGTGGTCTAAAAGCTCCTCAATGGGGAGGATTAATCCAAGTGACATGGAAAAGCTCAAAATTTAGAATGGCAGAAAGGCAAGTATCTTGACATTAGATCGAAGTGCGCATCACCCTAATTCCAACAATGTGAATGAAACTCCAATCTGAGTCTGGATGATGAAGTTATGGTAGAAAGAAGGTTGCCTTGTTCATTTGGAAAATGAGGCATTTTCTCCTAGAAATGGGTTTTGAGCCTTTAAAAAGGAAATCACATCAGAAAACATGCAAAGGCCGGACTTAAGAACCCCCGATCAGTGATCACTGACTATCAGGTCAGAATTGAGAGCTTCAGACCCGCAAAGTAGTAGTTACCGATATTGACGTCGGTGGATCGGGTAGGCAAAACACAAGGCACAAGACTAGGACTTCTAGGCTGCTATGATTGCGATCTGCTGATCAGGGATGGGCAATCTCTGTCATTGGATGGGGAAGCATATCAACAACAAGGATTAAATCGTTGATCAGTAGATCAAAAAATTGGGAATAGGCAATTGGTGGGCCCCCCAATAGGGCCATTGAACAATGCAATAACAACAAGCGATGCAATCTAAACCATCTGATCATGGAACATATCAATGGTCCAGATCTATTCGGCATATTGGTGATCATCAGATCAACATATCAGCGACCGCTGATCGTCCATTCCTCGATATGTAGGGCCATTGACATCAGCGATAGAAATTGGCGATCGAGACTGGACCCAATGGATTTATAGGTCTGATTTGAGGTACGGGAGAGAGAATTTTTGGCACGTAGTTTGAGGTAGCAGCTTGCAGGAGGGTCAATTGATCATCTTGTCTGAATTGGGCAAATTTTATATGGTTTCTGCCCCTCTCGATGCCACAGACGCAGTGGTGCTCTCCATTTCTCTATCTGAGTTCTCCATATCTCAACCATCTTCTAGAATGGAGGTATAAGGCTCTTTTTATGTAATGATGATTGTATTCTCTTCTTTTCATGCCATTTAATGAATGAAGGCATCCCCATTGATTGAGCAGGGCCAGGGGACATTGTCCAAGTTGGACAAACTCCATTATCAAGTCTTGGTGTCTTATTTTTGTTCTTTTATAAGTTTCTTCTTCTTTCTTGTGTGCACATTACAATTCTATGTTACGCTACAATTTTCACATGTGATTCTTTGCATAAATCTATAAGCAAAAGATCCCTCGATCACATAACTAGAAAATCGCATGAATATACCATGCATCTAGAAGTAAACAAGGAAATCATAGATGAAACCTGTTACCTGCAAAGAAATCCAATTGTAGTTGTTGATCCAATTTTTCCCTTGCGCTTTTAGATTTTTCTTTTTCTTCTTCCTCCAACCCAAGTGAATACTAGAGTTCTCGAAGCATGCTCCAAGAGTGCTCTAGGATTTCTCTAAGCATGTAAGAGTATGAGAGAATGAGAGAATGAAATGAGAGCTCCCAAACTAAGTTGACATAGGGTTGTGAACCAGTCCTCATAAGCCTTTTTATCTTTCAAGACTCTATTTTCTTGATTTTCACTTCAATTTCTCTCTCATGCAAATGTGTGTCTCATCACCTTCCTTTTCTCCTATTTTCCTTTATTTCATAACTAAAATGCCAATTATTTCTACTCTGCCTTTGCCAATTACTGTAGCCATAAATTAAACAAAAATGATACCCATCACTATGTTTTGCCCAAAATTGAACTTTGAATATGTGTCCATTCACCTTGGTCTTATCTGATTTACATGGGAAATCAACAAGTAGTTGTTACATTTCTTTCCCACACAGAGTTTGGCAGCATCCTACCTTTTTCAAGTGTGTTTCATCTTTAATTTTCATATAAATATTTATAGGAAAACTCACTTCCTTCCCTTTAGAATTGTATTTCCTCACCAGTATTCACTCCTTAACCTCCTCTTTCCCAAGCATAACCTCTCTCCCCAATTACGGTACCTTTCAGTGGACATCATTCCTGTTAGAAAATTGGGGAATCATGGGATGCTATAACTATGGAAACTACCACCCTTTTGTCTAGTACTTGGGAATTGAACTGCTTAAGAAAATTATTGATAACAAAATAGCCTAACTACTGACATGTTGTCTCCCATAATATTTTCAATTAACAATATTTTATTATAATAACGAAAACATATTTACAATTTCTTCAAACATTTCAAATTTATTACTGAATTCATTGTGAGTGTATCTCATTTAAATATTTACAAATAAAAATAAAACCATAGAGTCATGTAAGAAATCATTTTAGCAGGGATATAGCATGTGCCAAGTTACATGAAAAAAAAAACCTAGGTAACTAATACCCAATAACACTAAATAATAAGTTTAGAGTCAATATTGATAATAATTTTCAAAATATTTATTAATGAGAGAAAATGTATTCAAATTTTATCTACTATTATTTGATTTTATTTCAACGATGTCTACAAGTCATCATTGATAGTGAAAGACAAACCATCTTTGTTATGATCAACCCTCACTTGAAGAATATGGAAGTCAAGGAAACTCACATTATAGTGAATGCACAAAACTTATACTGTCATGCTACATCAATTAATTTCTATCACACATTATCCCTAGGATAGAATTAAGAAAGCAACATCATGGCTTATGTTGAACCCTTTTATTGAAGCCTTGTGGGAGATTGTGATTGACACCATTTTAGGGGCATCCTTTCCTTTTTAATTGTCTATGATTTTCCATTTTATATGATTATTCGCAGAATATTTTTATAGTTACAACTATATCCTTTGGAACAAATTCTTAGCTATATTTATGAAACCTTATCTAGCTTATTTGTTTTGTTATTTTTTTCAAAAGTTGTAAAAGAACTCAAATTTATTTTATGTTGATTACATTGTTTGTTGCAAGTTTGTCACTAGTGAGACTACATCATGGTCATGTCCAAAAATAATTCGAAACTAGGACAACAAATTGAGCCAATAACTTAACATCTAAGGGTGTCTTATAAACTCACATGATCACCACCTATCTAAAACACATAAACATTTTATGTTAATCACATTATCAATTTTTCAATCTATAAAAATTATTTTCAATACTAAAATTCTTGTTAAATATAATGAATATAGATTGAAAATAAACTTTTTACATATAAACATAAATTTATGTCAACGAAAATTTAACATTATAACTAACGTTTTAATAATATTAAAATAACACAAAAAGACATAAAGATATTATAGATACATTTGAGTAAAACTGTTTATAAATAATACATTTCATGCGATGTTAGTTTATTATTAGATTAGAGAAACCATATAAAACAAATAATAACACTATATATATATGAGACATTTATTGAATACATATATATATAGCAATAGGGATAATATGATTTAATATTAGAATATTTATTTTGTCCATGTGACCTAGTTTAATTAGATTCCATTTTTTTTGTTGTACATTGTTTGAAGATTCTATTTTGGTAGAAATAAAGCAATGATTTTTTATGCTAAATAAAATTCAAGTCAAGATTTCTTTTTGTTGCACATTGTTTGAAGATCCTATTGGTAGGGGTAAAGAAATGAATTTCCTATCCCTAAATAAAATTAAGGTCAAATTAAGAATTAATGTTTAGATTTAAGGAATATTACTTAAATGATAAAATATAGAATATCTATCAAGGGAAATAGCCCTCCACTTAGAGGGAAATACCCTTCTAATATGTTAGGTTTTTCTAATATGTTAAGTTTACTATTTGGTTGATCTTGTAAAAATAGAAAATCTTGCCCTTAGTATTCATCAAAGTTCCATGTCATTGACATAGTGACTTAAAATAAATTCAATCTAATTTTGTTTTTTTTAATTGACACTTCTTTATCTTTATAAATGCAAAGAGGTTTTCCATATATCTAAAGCCATTTATCTTTCCAAATATTTGTAACTGACTAGTACATGCACCAATCCCTGCAAATATCCTTCTTTTAAAAAAAACTTATAAGTCCATTCTAATATTAGTAAACAATTTTATGAAGTTTTTATTAATAAGTTTATGCATTTCACTTAGTTTTTCTTTAACCTTAGGATCTAAAAAGCTTGTCCTTCTATTAGAAAATATTAGATAAATGAATTTGTGTATTAATAACGGAAAAACAATGACCTTGAGCGTCTTAGTTAGGGAAAGGCCTCAAAGCTTTTTTTAACTTTTCAAAAATGATATTAGGTTTCTCAATTACTCGACATCATACTAATTTTAATGGTTCCATGTATACCTTAAATTAGGTTGCACCTTCCTTCACGTGATAGATGAGTATTTATGTCCTATTTTTATATAAATTCTGTAAAAGTAGAATTTATGTAATAATTTTTATATTTTAATTTGAAGAATAAAAATAAAGAACAAATAAATATACAGTTTATTTAGACATTATGGTTTGGTGTTTATATACTCAGTTATAGGTATAATTAAAATAATAAATACCTTACATCTTTAAATTCGTTTTCCCATTCACTAACAATAAATTTGCCATATAATGCGTTTACCCTTTACTTAATAATTACCATGAACAAAAAAATTAATGTCTAGCTTTTTATCTCTCTTCACTATTGTTATAAAACATTAATGTCTAGCTTTTTTTTTTCTCTTCACTATTCTTATAAAACATTAATGTCTAGCTTTTTTTTCTCTCTCCACTATTCTTATAAAACATTTGTTCACGATTCTTAGGCTATTTACTAATAAAGAAAACACCCCATGTGTATCAAAATTCACGTGTAACTAATTATCCAACTGTGCTGGTTAATACGTAGAAGCACATGCTGCGGCCTAATGAGGTGCATGCATTCTTTATTCATACATGTTCCTAAAAACATGCGCTTCCTTTAGAATCGTTCGTGACCATTCAGTTAGTAGCTTGCTTGGTGGTTCAGAGTTGGCCAAAGCTACATGGAAAAGAATCCACATCCATTTTTAGCTACTTGTGCAACAACTTGACTGAGTGTATGATATAGGCGCTATTATCTGTATTACTTCTCTTAACCTAGTAGGCTATGGGGAACAGAAGAATAAGAATAAAGAAGGTTGCAGCATATTTTGGTAATGAATCGTATTACAGGTGTCTGGATCCGTTTCCATATTTGGAATGACGGCCATGATTAAAATCCATAGCCCCTTATAGCAAAGCAATTTTCTAGACATTGTTAAAGTTTATCAAACTTTCATGAATTTGATTCCACGATTTCTAGAACAGCAATGAGCTAATGACAATAAGTTACTTTTAGTCGACTGTATATCCACGATGCCTGCGAAGATAAATTTTGGGACGAATATTTCGTTCACTGCCGTATTGTTTCCACAAGAAGTGATGACAAACGTGTGGACAGTGGAAGTAAAGGTATGCGGACAACTGCTTTTCTAGGAGACCAAAAGTCCAAATTATATAAACAACCGAAAAGCTAGACGATTGGTTTGACAAACTATGATATAATATCTTTTTTTAAATGGGCCAGCAGAATAAAGTTGCAGACCAATGGCATGAGTCCTCAGCCGAACCCACAGAAAAGTGTATACCTACTCAAGGACCATGCAACGTATTGATTTTTAAATGTATAGGCATTTACTTGTTATATTTTTTTACTGCATGGTCCCTGATAATAGTGTTATATTTGGAAGTCCCTTCTGCTCCAAAGAGGATGCCTCCACTTTATTCTGTTCAAGAGCTGGACTCTTATGGGTATAAGAATTACAGGATAGCCCGGACATAACCAGAGAAATTTCTCAATCTGCTTGTGACGAAAAGAAATCCGATTGATTTCATTTTTTGTCTGGCTTTTGTTGGTGGAGTTGTTTGTTACAAAGAAGTTAGCCCAGAAATGTCGAGATTGACAAGCCCACTGACAGCTGGGGGAGTTATAGGGGATGTTTTAGATATGTTCACGCCGAGCATAAAGATGATTGTGGTTTATAACTCGAATGTGCAGGTCAACAATGGGTTCGAGTTGATGCCTTCAGCCATTACAGCGCCTCCTCGTGTTGAAGTCATAGGCGGTAACATGCGTACATTTTATACTCTGGTAATTTTATTTTTTTCATTTATACATCCTCTGCGATTCTTTTTTCAACCTGGAAGCCCTTTTAGTTAAATTATGAATCTCGTTTCTATATGAAACTGAACAAACAGAAAATAATGCTTTGTTTGGTTGAAATAATTCTGTGCATTCCTACTGGATATATTCAGATAATGACGGATCCAGATGCGCCTAGTCCGAGCGACCCCACAGATCGCGAGTATCTACACTGGTACGAGAGTAAATTATGTAAAAAATTTAATGAAATAGTAATGATACAATGTTATAGGGCTACTGGTACGAGAGTAAATTAAGTAAAAAATTTAATGAAATAGTAATGATACAATGTTATAGGGCCATTAATGTACCAGGCAGTATAAGCCACGTAGAAGAATAATGTATTACCTTAAATGGAAGGGGTGACATATATTACCAGCCCATTAATGACTTCATAACATTATATATAGGGCCATTAATGTACCAGGCAGTATAAGCCACCGAGAAGAATAATGTATTACATTAAATGGAAGGGATTACATATACTACCAGCCATATATAGGTTAATTTAATCACAATCTCTTCTTATCATTAATGATGCGACCGGACAAAGCATTAGCAACAATGTTTTCAGTTTGCGCCTTTTGTGGCCGCTGAAAATTGCTTTTCCACTATTAATTGATTTTTGACGCTTAACTAACTGTGTTATATATTGCAGGATAGTTACTGATATGCCGGGGACAACATCAAATTCTTTTGGTAAGCATCCAATGCACTCTGAATTGAAAAAAAAAAAATTAGTGACTTGAGAAATGATGCATAATATTTACTAAAATATCTGATACACATGCAGTGAGTTCTTTTTCTTTTCTTTTTCCCTTACCTCTGAACGTTCTTAATCGAGACCTCCGAACCAGAGAGTGTGACTTCCGATATTTGCTATTTCTCTCGATATTTCCTGATTTTCTTTGTTGCTTTTCTGTCAAATTGTACTTAATAAACTGCTTGATTCCATGGATAACGTTTTTATTTGGCCTTCATCTTTCTTGAGCTAGAAGTTAACCCATCGTGGGGCGGTGTTCATAGCCAGCCACATGAAATACAATCTATTTATTAGGTCTATTCAAACCCTTTGTTTGCATTCGAAGGGATAAAAATTTACATATTTACAATGAGATTGAAAAATTGCTTATTTTTTCACAATGATAACTCTGCCGTTGAAATCTGGAGACCTATTGTGGGACGCTTCATTAACGGAATTGAATATTTATGTTCAGGTAAAGAAATCGTGACCTATGAGATTCCAAGCCCTTTAATCGGTATCCACCGCTACGTATTTTCTCTCTTCCAACAGAAAGGTCGGCAAACGGTACTGCCTCCTCCGTCGCGGTCCCATTTCAACACCAGGCAGTTTGCACAACAACATGGACTTGGGTTGCCTGTTGCTGCAGTTTATTTCAACGCGCAGAGGGAGACCGCAGCTCGAAGACGTTGAAATGATTCAGAGAATGCACTGTATGCATGCAGACCGTCCGTCCTTATATAGTCATAGTAATAGGTTACATATTTCCTGTATCGCATTAGGGTCCTCATAGTTGTGTAAGTGAATACTAAGACCGTTCCTGTGGGAATATGGTTTCTAGAGTTTTTTACACTGGTGATGTCTGCCTCTTCTTAAGACTGGTTATAATAAGTGTTTTCAGATTCAATTTCAAGTCAGAAAAGGGCTCTCAGAAGATCAACATTTTTATGTTACTAGCAGCGATTTTGATTTTCTTTCTCTGCGCTACAAAGTTCATGACATCATTCTTTTAATTCGGACGTTGGTTACGATTTTAAGAGTTGTGTTTAGTGTTTTTTTTTTTAAATTTGGTAAGGTTTTCTAGTTTAATTTTTCTGAATTAAAATCACAAATTTGATATTCTAAAATTTGATTACATGAATTAATATATATTATCAGAAAACCAGTTTAAATAACACAAATCAAAATTTTACCCCAAAATTTTATACTTAATTTTAACACTTCAATTAGAAAATACACTAAAAACAACTCCATTTCAAATACCCTCTGTCTTATCACAATAAGTTAACATGAGACAAAATCGGTTAGTCTAAATTTTTTAATTTGTTCATAGAGATTTTGTCGTCATTGTGTATTTTTATTAGTTAAAAACACCTCTTGATTGTATACTTTTATTATTTAAAATGTGTGTTTATTGATAGATGGATTTAGTTTTCGGCTATCATAAAACTCGAGATTATTATTTAAAAAGACTCCCTGAAAATTTCTATCAAAACAAAACTAGGCGAGACTAAATGAAATGAAATGAAATAAAATAAAATAATATATATATATATATAAAACGTGTCACGGTAATGTACGCGATATGAGAAAACTTCGAAATCCATATGGTAAAACTTTCGACGTGCTTTCTTCTGGAATTGTGTGACTTCCGAAAATAGTTGTTACATACGCGGGTGATCATACGCACAGTACACATCATACACGATGCTCACATGCACTATCTACCGAGGCTACCGAGTCATATGAAGTTTTTGTTGACATAGTAATTTGATATACGATATTTACTTGAACTTGTTGAATAGTTAATCAATTTTGGTGTTTATTGGGTTTGAATTCATGATCTTTTTAGTTAATGAAACACTAGAACGTTTGATTATAGATATGAAAGAAATGTGGTCATACTATATTATATAAATATTTTCACTTAATCAAATTATACAAAATAAAATTTAATTATTTTATAAAAACTATAATTATTAATTAAAATATTTGGATTTTATTATTAAATAAAATAAAAATAAAAATAAAATAACATTTTAAAAAAATAATAAATAATTATAAATACAATTAATTATATTTTAGATTTACCAAGTCTCTAGAGGTATTAATTTTTTTTCAAGTGCAGTTGAAGAGAAATTTGATCTTTACACTTGATAGATCCTTAAGAAACTAGTATTATTAAATGAGACAATTTGAATAATTCTTAAACCATTTTATTTATAATTTTATATAGGTATAGGATTTTAATCTCAAGATTTCGCCTAAGATCCGGTGACATCTAACATATGAACAATAGCTAAGCCTTAGCCGTTATGTGAATAAAAGAAAGCATACACTGGTGGCTTTATGGAAGAGAGTGAACTTGATGCTATCTTTTCTGAATACATGAATAGTGTGTTTATAGTTTCATGGATCTGTGAATTTGATCTAGTGCTCGTATCATGAAAGTGGTATGGTGTCCTCACATATACCCGCCATAATTGTGCCAGAAAGGAAAATTGGCAATGAGGAATCCCTGAAGTTGCTCATAAAACTATGTCAATTCAGCCACCACAATCAAACTGGCTGACAGCTCTAGTAGAAGACAATATGCGCAATAGATTGCATAGTGCTTGTGCGCATTGAAATTACATCGTTTGAAAAGAGAGCAAGAAAAGGGAATTTATGTGTCCAGATTCCAAGTCATTGTGTAAGTATTGTCGAAGAGAAGTTTCTAGAGCAGAGCATTGATTAATAATAAGCATAGGTTTATTTTATTGGATTTTAATAATAAGATAAGGTTTGTATTTTGAAATATTTGGAAATAGATGGTAATAGTTTTGTTATCTATTAGATATTTGAAGAGAATGTGTTTTTCATTTTCAATTTTTTTTTCTTACTATTAATATAGGTTACATGCTCCGTCATTCCAAGATATTGGGAGAATTGACTAACTTCACTATAACTGTTTATGTCATTAGATTTTCTTCTTAATTTTTCATGTAACAATATAATAAATGTTACATTTTCTTGCAAAATAGCTCCTCCATTATTTCCCAATGGTTAACCCAATACTAAGCATTCTTATTCTACAATAGTTTGACCCAAAACAAAAACAAAGCACCCACACACATATTTTGTTACATCTCATCTATCCATCAAACACAAAATACTTTCCCATATTATAACCATAACAACTTCATTACTTTATATAATAATAATTAGAACATTGATGTTCTAGAATAATGCAGTGGAACATTAATGCATTAAAACAACAAACTTCTCTAGTTAACTCTAACGCTCCACCTTAGTGTAGATAGATTATCTACAACGCTTAAGTTGTATTGATAAACTATCAATAGATTCCTTCATTGGATATGTTCTACTCTGCAATACCTGATCAGAAAAACTTCAATGTCTTTATTTGGTTCGGGATGGAATTCTCATCATACCTCTATGATACAAACATCACCATAATGCTTACATCCATATAAAGGAACAACCATCCAATGGAAAGAGAAGGTAATTGGAATCACAAGAACATTAGGATGTCCTTTGTTTACATGGTCTATTATTCTATCTCATGAATGTCTTTATTTGGTTCGGTATGGAATTCTCATCATACCTCTATGATACAAACATCACCATAATGCTTACATCCATATAAAGGAACAACCATCCAATGGAAAGAGAAGGTAATTGGAATCACAAGCACATTAGGATGTCCTTTGTTTACATGGTCTATTATTCTATCTCATGGCTTCATACATATACGTTTAACACCTTTGAGTCATCATTATTGTAAATGATGTCGATAGTCCAAGGAATGAGACCAAATAAATGGACAAAATAATAAGAACTAAAAATTTCCTAGGAAGTCATACATCACGATATTATTCTAGTCCAAGCATGCTTAACTGTAGAGTTCTCATAAACATTTATGCATTAATGTTGGTGCAATCCAAGCTGTTTAAGAAATGAAACTTAATGGATAAAATGGAACATATAATAATGTAAAAATAACTAGGAATATGACCCATTACTTAGGAGAAATATTTCATACGAGAGACACATAAATAAAAATAACTAAACTATTTTTATTGAAAGAAAATTATAGCATAAGAATTCATACTTATACTTTTTAGGGGGATCATTTACCAAGAGCCATGTCCCTCATTATAATTCAAATACCATGTGTAAATACCATGGTTTACAAAATCCATGGGTGAATATCATGGGAAAATATAGTAAATTAAGATAAGATGGGTAAATATGATAAATTACAATACCTCCGGTGAGTATTATAATTACGATGGTAAAATTGAAATCATCTTAAATTCTCACTTTGATATTATGATTTATTTAGTTTATTATCATACATTATTCATGATTTCAACAAACATTGATATTAAAATAATTATTGACTGAGGTAATTATTTTCTGACTGGATTAATCCTCCCCCTTAAGAAGCAATGGTCCACTTTGAATAAAGTTCCCTCCATGGTCCCCAATGCATAAAGTTCCCTATATGTAAGCCTTTCTTCAATAGAAACATAAATGTAGGTTTGTGGATGACCCAAAACAAGGTGTTATTGAAAATAAGGGTTTTGTGTTGTTGACCGATAACCGTGGGTTCCGAAGAACCCTTAACCATGATGAATGCAGATCCAAGGATAGAGGTACCATGTAATGCTTGTGGGCCAATTGTGATGTTCAGTGTGTGTGACCTAGCAAATGGACTTTGGTGGCAAGTGTTTGTTAAAACTAAAACTATGGCTAAATTCCACTTTGGACAACTCATTTGATGCAGATAATTATTTCATTAAATTTTTGTTTTTGATAGGACCAAAATTAACCTCAAGGTCATCAAATTTTGACAAGGGAAACTTTATTTTTAATTATAAGTCCCCATGTGCATATTTGATAAAGTCATCCCTAAAGAAAATTGGACACACTTGGAAGGCTATAAATACAAGTGACCTCAACCTAATTTGGAGATCACCATGAGACATTATTCTATTCTCTTCTTTGTTTTGGCAACACATGTCTAATGATCTTTGTAGATAATTGGTTCACACGAAGGGTAAATTGCAAGGTTTGAAGCTTGCATTTTTATTTTAGTATTTTGGTATTGAGTTGCAGGCATGGCATAGAGAGATCTTAACTGTAGTCACTCACTAGAAGACTCATCTCACACGCATATCTTGTCCTCCATGTGATTCAAAACTAAGATTCTGGGTTAGAGTCGTTGGATTTACAAAGGATACTTTTGGATACAGTTGTTGGCTTACATTCTCAAGGAAGCGACTGGAACTTCTCGTTACGATACATGAATCCTCCTCCATTTTGACTCAGGCCTAAATGTTGATGTTTCAGTTGTTTAAAGTTTTCACTCATTCATCTTTGCATTTGACAGTTGACCGCAAAATTTGACAGTTCATTATAGGCTTTTGAACCAGAGTTTTGAGTATGAGCATTGTTGGGTTCATTTCATACATGTTGGTTAGTTGATTTTTGCTAGATAGTTGTATGGATGAAGATATGGATCATTTTGCTCTCTTTTTCTGAATCATTAAATGAAAATCTAGTAAGAAGAAGAATTTGGAAGGGATTTCCCCATATTGGATTTTTCCCTGGTCTTCGACCAACCTTGGTGTCTGTATGTGTCGATGATTTTCTTCTATTGTTCCTTTATGTTTTGTTGCATTGATAGTGATGATATTTTTATTTAACAAAGTTTCATATGTTGCTGAATAATGATTTAAATTTGAATAATGTTATAATGTTATGAGGTGAATTTAATGTGCAAATAAATAAATGCAATTATCAAAGTAAAGAAAAATATAACCCTATTAAAAATTAATATGCAACTAGAGTTGGGCTGAAGAAAAGTTGTGGAGATTACCCCTATGATGACACCATTTAAGGATAGAAGAGAGGATGGAGGAGGCATAAAATAATTCTAGGGTTTGAAAGAAACCCTAGGCAATTTGGTTATTAGGGTTTGATGGATACTATGAAGATAGGGTTTGGAAGAAACCCTAGTTTATGACAAATATTTGAGATATGAGATATACAAACCCTAGCATGACTAACGTGAAGACGTTCAAGCACTTGTGTTAGATTTGATGAAGCCCTCAATGGGATAGTCTTGATTAGGCCTGGTTGTTGATAAAGTTGGTTGAAATATTGAAGGCGATAATGTTATATGGACAATGGAAAGTGATGCATCTTGAAAGATGGTTCAAGAGGGAGACGATAACCTCTCATTGAAGATAAGTAATTTCTCATTTACGGTGCTTCTTTATGTATTTACTTTTGTTTATACTTATTGATCTTATTATTGTTTTGATAGTTATTTATACTTCTTGCATGTATATGTAAGTATTTTAATGCTTCTAACCTCCTGACGTGTTCTAATAAGTGGATCCTTCTTTAGGATCATATCTAGTGTATCAAAATAATAACTAGCATCAAAGAAGGTAAAGATGAACCTGATGAAAAGGTGATGAAGGGCTACAAGCCGCCTAGGAAAAATAATAAGGTGCACAGGTACTTGAATACTACAAGGTATGCATGCTATATTTTTCAATGTTATTGTTTAGTTGTAATATTGGATGGCAATGAAAGCCCTAAGGTATGATGAGAATTTCTCCTTCATAAATGCCTCATATATGCATATGAAAAAAAAATTGGTTCATGATATCTAAGATGAAATGATGCACTTGGTAGTGAACAAGTATCTTACCTTTTAGACATACTAAAATTCTTGGTTTTATGAAGCTATTTAGTATTTGTCTTTCATATATTAATATACTTGGTGTTTGGCTAAAATGTATCATTTCGTATATCTTGATCCCATAAACAAGGCTAGCACATTGATTCTAATAGAAGGTAACTTCATACTATTGATAATGTTTGTGATAAGCATGGTAACCATGATGATAGAAGTGTTATAATGAGATTTCTATTTAGAAGCTTTTGTTGACCGTGGTTGTGTTTTGATGTGATTAGTAATTATGGCATATGGTAAAATTGAATGTCCTCAATTAATGGATTCAGTTATGTGACAAAGAAGTAATGTTGTGATCATGATTCTTGAAGTATACGCCTAGTTGATATTTGACACTAACCCTTAATGAAAGATTGATGTCACAATGTAATAGTGAAGTAGATGATGCTAATATGATATGATCATGATAAATATGTGGTATAGTCTGACTCTATGATCTAGCAAGATCTATTGTTGCATGACAGTATTATAGAGAGTACTTCAATGAAGATAACTAAAGCGGCTTCCCATTCAGACGGAGAATATCTCCATAAGATCGCAACTCCTATTATCATTTACATTATATGTATAGAAAACTATTTATTGTTGAAGCAATATTTATGGACATGAATAGACAAATATATGATTTTTTTGGTCTCTAGAAAAGTTTTGGTCTAATAAGAAAGAGTTTTCCTTACTCTAAGCCTCAACTACACAGAAGAAAGCCTAAGGGTGCGACTGTAGCCCCTCAATTGTATGGAATAAGACCTATGGGTGTGGTTATGCTTGTATGACACAAAATTAAATCTTTGTGCATGAAATTAGAATTTCACTTGACAGATGGGAGCCCTACAGACATGGAGTAGACAACATAAATTTCTCTGATCAAGGAAGTTTGAATATTTGAATTTCTAGAAATAATGTGAATATGCTCCCTAAACTTGTATTTTCAGGGGACGAGAATATGCATATTATATGATATTTAGATCTGATCATTGAAGCTAGTACATGATAGTATTTAATAATGATTGCATGGGTTTGAATTATATTCAACTTAGTGAGCATATTGGCTTGGATGATTAATGATTCAAAACCTTGACTTGATGTTGAGATATTTTTTCAGATGTATAACTCACTGTGATAACCAATTAGGCTATCGACATGATATATGATGATTTGGTGACTAATATTGGTATTCAATAATGGTTTGGTATTGTCCACATTATAAACAATTTTGGTTTAGTATGAATTAATCTCGCAATAAATGGATGGAACCTACATGATTTATGCATTTGATTCTAGTGACACAAATGATTTATATTACAATCATGAGGATGATGTGTTGAAGTTTAGTTTAATACTGCTTCGTAAATGAATTTTTTTGGCATGACAATTGATGAACTCATAGCTTTATATTTGAGTGAGAGCTCTACCTATCACCACGTCTAAAGAATTTGATACAGTGATATTCATGATTTTGATATTAGTTTTGATCTCACATGTAAACTTTGATGAGTTGAGTTAGTTGATTTGATTGCACAATATTGATTTGTTTAAGGCTAAAAATATTGCTTTGGTCAAGGGTTATGTTTGTAGAAAGCATTGTATGAAGCAAGCTCCCCGATCCTTATATGTTTGAATTGACAGTTATCTAGTGAATCTAGGATGATCTATCAATCGAAACCTCTACTTCAAAAATTTTCCAAGGTATAATTTTGATTTTGGTTTTATATATTGATAGTATATTCTTGACAGGTAATGAGCCTTTGATGATTAATGCAAGAGAGAGTTCACTTCTAAAGATCGACATAATCAATCATGGCATGATGAATCAATTTATGAAGATTTAGAAAGAAAATTTATATGAGAGTTTTTAGAAAATGAAAATGAAAATCCTTGGACACTTTGATTGAATTTCAAGAAGTTATGAAGAGAGATTATTGAACTTGACTTGGAAACCGAAATTCGATTGAATCATTGATGTTTGGTTTGAACACTTGTTTGTATACATATATGTTGTGCATAGAAACTAAGTGAATTCATAATTCATCCACTTGATACACATTGAGTTGCTCCCGAGTTCCCTTCGAAATATTTACATGAGACGATTGAATTTTGGTCTAAAATATTCTCCCTATATGTGTTCACATAGATGTATTGATGTTATTGATAAAATGAGTGCATATAAGTTCTATCTTTGTATGATATTTTCCATGGTAACTTTGGATGAGATTTCCATAGCTTTAAGAACGACCAAGGTTGAGTACGATGTTTCTAGCATGGCTAACTGTGATGCGGGATGAAAAGGATCTTCGGAGAGCCATTTGAGTAGGCTGTGGAAATGATAGGGATACATTGGAATAATAATTATTGGTATCTGATTCGTGGATATCTTTAGCTAGTGCTGATGTATGAGATAAGATTCAGTTTATGGTTTCTACATCCATGAGAGGGAGGATGACTATAATATCCTTTTTGTGATATGTATGTTTTTGTTGTAATCTAATATTTGATTTTATGTCTTATATGAAAAGGAGACAACTGCTATTAATACCTGATGATTACCAGATATGAGCATGATGGTATGTTGTTGATCTACAAAGAGCAACATTGATCAAGGACACTAAGTTAGCTCTTCCCCCTTTGTTTGGTATCCTAGGGCATTGAATTCAGATAAAGGGCTCATGGGGTTAGGGAATATAAGAACAATAGTGTATCAACGCTATATGCTACCAATAGGTTTGGATATGTTTCTCTTGTATCATGGTCTTTGTCGAGTATAACCCAATTGGCATCATACACACAATTTGAACTTCTTGCGATTGTCCCTCCCCGTCTGGAAAATGGGTTGATGAGGATTGGGGCATGTGATCCTTAACTTCTCGTAAGTTGGGTATCTCACTCAAGTTGAGATTATGATGCATGTGTTCTACTACTTGACTCTTGAGGGTCATTTTTGGGAAGATCGGCAGGCAACAGGATGGGTAGAGATGTTCTCCACTATATCACATATTTCTCCACATGGGGTTATAGATGTTTAGCTCCCCCATGAGATTTTGTGATGAGATGTGCTCCCTAATGTGATTTTGAGATATTTTCTTTGATTTTCGAAGGTCGTAGATTTGACTCCTTGCTGATGTTTCCCAGGTGGTATTGTTATACGCCATTTTGTCACATTGTTGGGTTGTGTTATATTCTTTCCACGATTAACCTACGTACGGACCCTATATTAGGTTGGGCGAACCTACCTATGGTTTTCGGTTCATGGTTTTCGACGCGATGGTTTTCGTTCCATGGTTTTGGATGCGATGGTTTTCAGTCCATGGTATTAGATGCTTCGGCATGTATAAATATGTATTATAACATTGAAAGGAACATAATGAAAAATCAAGCTGGTAGTCCTGGTTTTGGGATCCAATGGGAAATCTCTGTGTATATGTGTTTTATGTGTTAAGCTCTTGCATTGTTTATTTTTCTATGATTTAGAATTCATATGCAGGTAATTTCTGTACGGGGTTGAAACCTACATTTGGTGTCAGAGCTATTTTGGCTTCAAGGGGACGCCTTTGTTGCTGAGCGGTTTCGCTCGGGCCTATGGTAGACCCTGTTCAGTGGGAGATCTGTGAGATCGATTCTAGTGGTGAAAGAAGATGGCGAGCAGCGGAAAGATATAGATTGAGAAGTTCAATGGTCAAAGTTTTGAGTTTTGGAAACTCAAGATGGTGGATCTGTTGGTGGATAAAGATCAATGGATCGCAGTAGATCCAGGTACTAAACCAACGAGAGTGACCGATGAAGAATGGAAGAAGTTGGATTGGAAGGAAAAGAGCACAATACGATTGTGTGTCTCAGATTCAGTATTGCTGAATGTATCAGGGGAAGCTACGGCGAAGGCTCTGTGGGACAGGTTAGGGACTTTGTACCAATCTAAGTCTCCGGTGAATAAACTATTCCTGCAGAAAAAGTTGTATAACATGAGGATGAAAGATGGAGACTCAGTGATAGAGCATCTGAATGCATTTAATACTGTGGTAAGTTAGTTATCATTTCTTGATATTAAAATTTCAGATGAAGATAAGTGCATCAGTTTGTTGTGTTCTCTACCAGATTCGTGGGATAGTCTGGTTATTGCAATAGGTAGCAATGCAACTGCTTTGTAGTATGATGAAATAGTCTCAGCCTTGCTGACGGAGGAGATGAGATGGAAAAATATGGACAACCAGAATGGTGATGCCTTGTCTGTACGAGGAAGGTCCCAAAACAGAAACAAAAATTAATCATCGAGTGGGAGATCTAAATCTAGAGGGAGATCTAAATCTCCAGGAAAACCTATAAAGGTGGTGCGTTGGAAATGCGGAAAGGAAGGGCACTTCAAAAGGGATTGTAAATCTAAAGCACCTGATAAAGGAAAGGGATCTGATGATGCTCCTTCTGTAGAGGAAAAAACCACCTCAGATGAAGGTGGGGATGTGTACTTGGCTTCTTCAAGTACACATGTAGATCATGAGGCATGGTTGATTGACTTAGGTGCATCCTTTCACCTCACTCCCCATAGAGAGTGGTTCTGCGAGTATGATAAATACGATGGTGGTGATGTCTTCTTAGGAGATGATAGGAAGGATAGAATCATTGGTTGTGGAAAAGTAAAGTTGAAGTTGCAAGGTGGAAGGGTTAGAACCCTTCCGGTTGTTCTACATATTCCTGCATTGGCTAGAAATCTGAGTTTTGTAAGCAAGTTGGATGATGCAGGTTTAAAGACAGTGTTCGTGAAGGATACCTGCAAGATGGTTCGAGGAGCACTGGTATTGATGTGGGGAGTTTGTATTGGAACTCTGTACAAGCTGCAAGGTAGCACTGTTGTTGACGGGTGCAATAGTTCTATGGTTCCTGAAATGGAGCATAAAATCTAGTGGTTTCTGGAGAGAAGACCATGTTGTGGCATCAAAGGCTTGGACATATTGGAGAGAAGGGCCTTCGAATACTTCATGGTAAAGGTATGGTAGAAGGTATGAGTAATAGCTCTCTGGATTTTGATTTCTGTGAAAATTGTGTATATGGAAGCAGAATCAGGTGAGTTTCCCCTCTGGTGGTAAGAGGACGAAACAAATATTAGAGCTTGTGCACAGTGATGTGTTTGGACCTGTGAAAGTTCCATCACTAGGTAAGTCTGTGTACTATGTATCATTTATAGA
>APFE031120151.1:0-11792 GCA_000404065.3 Pinus taeda | reverse complement strand
GGTTTTGAGATCCAGTGGGAAATCTCTGTGTATATGTGTTTTATGTGTTATGCTCTCGCATATTTATTTTTCCTGTGATTTAGAATTCGTATGCAGGTAATTTCTGTACGGGGTTAAAACCTACAGCTTCAACTATGAGGCAACCTTCTCATACTTGATTCTTGTGGCATCCTGAGATAACTTCCTTTGGTTTTGGTCCTATAACATTATACTTCTATCACCCTTTATTTGTATCATGCTTCAATTCTATAGTGACATCATAGATTGAATTTACACTTCTATAGTAGCATCATAACTTGAACTCTTTAGTTTTGTAGTGGCATCATTAATTCGATTCTCTTTAATTAGCAGAGGTATATTTTAGTCCTTTGATTATATAGTGTCAACATAGAAGTATCTCGATTCTTCATTTTCTATGGTGGCAACACATACTTTCGATCCTGTGATAGTAGCCCAAAACTCATTTCTGATGTAGCCCAATAAGATGTTCATACTTCAACCTAAAATATTACTTCACTTATTTCTGTGGATTATATCACTGTCCTGTGGAGCAAATTCATATTTCTCCTAAACTATGAAATCATCGAACCTTTCTCTCTAAGATGATTTGACTTTTTCATTGACACATACGAACCTCCTTCTTGGTGTCTTTAATATGCTCACTATAATCTTAGTTCCATTAGTTTCATTATCCTGAAAATGTCCTTCTTTAAACTTCCTTTGACCATGACCATAGCTTTGATACCATGTTGAGAAATCCAAAGTGTGGCAGTTAATCGATTTATCTTATTATGACATTGTCTTGTGATGGTTCTTCATTATTATTATTTGTTATTTTGAATTATCTTTTCTTAAAATCAAGACTAATGTTAAGCAACAAATAGAAGAGAACACAATATGTAGGAATGAGGCCAGGGAAAAACCCCACTATAAGGGAAAATCCGATCAAAATTCTTCCTTCAGTAGATTCAATATGAGACAACCAAGACCCTCACAACTTAGACTCAAGATTACCGCCATCCATATAGTCAACCTTTTCATGTCATTCTTCAGTTCTATCATTCTTTGCTCATGTAGTAGTCATCCTTATTTACACTTCAGTCCTTGCAATGGCACCAAATTTGTATCTTAAGATGGGAACTAGCACCAAACCATCCTTGCTATGATAACACCAATTTTTCTCACTGAGATAGCATTAGAACCATATCACTGTACTTGCACCAAAGCTCTATTAGTATACTAGCACCGAACTAATCACTGTGGTAGTACCGAAATTTTTTTGCTATGGTAACATCAAAATATCTTCACTGAAACAACACCAAACCATTCACTGACATATCACTAAATTTTTGTCTTTATTCTTCAATATAATCCACATTTGTATCACAAAAGGTATGGTGAAGTTGTCACTGTGATTTATCCAAACTCGTCTCTGAAATCCTAGCTTCCTCACCAAACTTATCTTTTGAAATTATATCGGAGCTATATATCCAAACTGTGGAGCAGTGAACCCTATTATTTATAGTTGTTTCCATATTGAAAATGAGCTGACGTGTGACTTTGAAGAGAAGTGTCTCTCTATTGAGTCGACATGTGATATTTTGAGGGTAGCTGACTTGATGAGGATTCTTTCAACAACAAGGAGACTTTGATGGATGGAGGAGCCTTCACAAACTGAATTTCACAATAACCTAAAGCCTACAATGGAGGCTTGACCTATAAATTTGACCCAAGCATGAAACCGATACATTAACAAGTCAATTAAAATAATAATAAAATTCTTTTTTCTTTCTTTCTACAAATATATATTGCATTTTGACTTTAAGTACAATTTTGAAGACAGACCTAGTTACATTCTTCAACAATATGGGTTTCTCTTATGGTGCTCGGTCATAAAGTTTTTTAGTAATGAAGTGACCGTCTCATTAATGAAATGGGTCCCCTGGTCACTGGTGAGGCTTCAGGGGCACCCAAATTGGTTGATAATATTCTCAAAGATGAATATGGCGGCAATGTCTACAGTGAAATCTTTGACTGGCGCAACTTCAACCCATCTAGTAATGTACTTTATGGTGGTAATAATATATATGGCATGGGAGTGACATTTTGGTGGGTTAACAGGTCCCACAAAGTTGATTTCCAATTTCTCAAAGGCCTGCAATGCCTGTACTAGTTACAAAGATAGTTCATCCCAATGCAATGGCTTTCCGAACCTTTGGAAAATGTCACACCTCTTGGTGTAATCCTTTGCATCTTGGAAAAGTGTGGGCCACCAGAGTCCCACATGCAACACTTTTCTCTCAGTGGCCTTCCCACCAACATGCACACCCACAACTCCTAAACGAAATTCCCATAATACATCATGCCTTTTAGGATCACGAGCACACTTTCACAATATTTGATCAAGGCCCAACTTGTACAACTGTCCTACAATCAATTGGTAATCGACAACACGAACCACCATTTTCCTTCATTGTGTACCCCTGCAGGCATTTTACTGTGGCTAGAAATACTGCAATGTCCTCCAAGTAGTCTGGTATGGCTTCAACTCGAAACAACTTAGCATATGGCAGCTGATATTCTACTGACCCTTAAAATTCGCTCGAATCTAGTCGGGAAAGGTGATCAAGGCCCACATTCAGTCTTCCTGGCTTGATAATTACTTCAAATTTGAACTCATGGAACAAAACAATCCATCTACAAATCCTTCCCTCAAGTACAGGCTTATTTACCAAGTAGTCTAGGGAAGATTGATCAGTGAATAATTTGAACGGATCCCCTAGGAGATAGTGCTGAAATTTTTGTAGCGAAAATGCCATCGTAAGCACTTTGCACTCTGCCAGGGTATAATTCCTTCCGGTGGTGGCTAATTTTCTGCTATCAAAATAGATGGGGTGATCAATATTTCTATCCCTAGGATGACCTAGGATGATGCCCAAGGTGATACCTGATGTGTCAATGTGAACATGGAATTTCTTGTTCCAATATAGATAAACTAGGATTGGTGCACTTGCCAGTTTTTCCTTCAACACATTAAAAATAGCTTCACATTCATCTGACCATGCAAACCTTTTGGATTTCTTTAATAGATTCTCCAATGGTGTAGTTATCAAAGCATAGTTGCATATGAACCTCTTGTAATATCTTGTGTGGCCAAGGGTGGATCTCAGTTGTTTAACGCTTGTTGGCAGGGCCATATTTAAGATCATTGCGAGCTTAGTGGGATCAACACATACTCCCTCTTTGCAGACTATATGGCCCAGAAGTGTCCCGAAAGGGATATAGAATATGCACTTTTTCAGGTTTAGGGAGATCTAAAACTATCTACAATGATAAAACATCACTTAGAGAAAACTGGAATGCTTCTTTAACAATCTGTAGATGGTCCAGTCTTCCATGTAAACTTCTAGAAACCTATGAATATAATCACTGGAAGCAACAATTACAATTCTTGAGAATACTGTTGGCACATTCTTGAGTCCAAAAGACATAACATGGTATGCATAGGATCCCCATTCAATGGTGAACGTGGTTTTCTTATTTTCTTCCTCTGCAATCTGGACTTGGTGGTAACCAGAGAATCCATTTGTAAAAGAGTAAGCTTCGTTTCCTGCCACATTGTCTAAAACTTCATTGTTGAATGAGGTAGGGAAGGGATCATGAACATAGGCATTGTTGAGGCCCCAGTAATCCACACAGACCCAATTTTCTTCAGTGTCCTTCTTGTTCTGTATAAAAGCTAGATTGACCCACTCAGCCTTGTTCACTGGGAAGATAAGCCCTACTACTAACATTTTGTCTATATCATTCTTCACCTTCACCTTGGCTCTTGGGTTTAGCCTATATGAATGATGTTTCACTGGCTTTGCATTAGGTTTAAGCACAATATTCATCTCTCCTAACTCTTCCTTAATCCCCTTAGGTTCTGCAACAGACAAAGGGAACAAGTCTTCATTTTCTCTTAAGAGATCAAAGATTTCCTTCGTACTCTACTCATCCTAGTAATCTCTGATTTAGGCTAGCTTTGGCTTCTCATGAGTGTCGATGTTATGTTTCTGCAACTTCAAAGGTAGTAGCTACAGACCATTGGTTACAAGCCCATCTTCAACTCTCCATTCCCCCTCTGTTTTCTTAAATGTCAATGGTCTCAATTTCTCCAAATCATCCTCATTCATCTCTCGCTCGATATTTCCACAAGACATGACTTCATGGAATCTAGATTCATATAAATTCTCAAAGGTGTTCTAGTCTATACATTCCTCTACAATTGTCCTACTATGAGACGAACACTTTTAACAACTTGCAAAGAAGTTGCAATCCTTTCATCTCTATCGGTAAGGGAAAAAATCACTGATAAATTGAGCTTCCATACAGTCCCAATCACTAGTGTGTTTCCTTATCTCCTCCTTTACATGCCATGCCTTCAAAAATGTCCCCGGGGTGTTTACAAATTTTTGCATCCACAATTCCTCTAGAAGTCCTTCCTTGATCCATTTGGCCTTACAATCTTGTAGGTGTTTCTGAGGGTCGGAGCTTCCCTGGTACTTAATGAAGTTTTGTGAGTAGTCCTATGAATACCCAAATATGACTCTCATTGTTGTATTAATCTCCTACCATTCTCTGAGATAGTTGTGGTGAGATCCCCACCACCTTTTTGGTGTTGCTTGTAAGATGACATCTAGTAAGGGAACATTATGTTCTTTAGAGACAATATCATCAACACAATTAATACAATCATTAACAGATCCCATGCCATTGAAAATAGAGAATTCTCGTACCTCAGTACCAACATAGTTGGGACGAGGGATCGTGGCACAACTCCTGGTGTTGATCTCTTGCCCACCCTACTGCTAGTTATTCCATGCAGCCTTAGAGCCGACCTACGAGATTTGAATGCTCCTCCATCTGATCGATCCTTCTACCATTATATTATTATAGTTTTCTATTCTTCTCGTTGTCATCTGATATAGATGATCCAAAAACTCAAGTTCTTCCCTGTCATCTGTTGGCTTGATGAACCGTGGTCCTTGGTATGGGTCTAGGGGTTGGATCACTCTAACTCCCTCAACTTCAAAGGTCATAAATTCTTTCTTTAGATCAATTATCATGTAATTCTCAAAGGCCTAATCTATTCCAAGAAATCCTGAATAAGTGTCTTTCTCCCCCATAATATCTATTACTTCAAAGTTAACATAAGTTTTCACCCCTGCTATTTAGTCTTCTACATCTTCTAGCCTTCCAATCGGGAGTATACAATATTGACTCACCATGCGTAGCTGAATTGGAGAAAACACCAACTTTGACCTTCCAAAGGCTTCCCAAGTTTTCTTGAGCAGGATATTCACATATGAGCCCAGGTCTAACATTGTATCCTTGATCTGAAAACCCGCAATCTATTGGTTAGGAAATGCATGGAACTGAGTGCGTCTTGTATATAGACCTTGCGTACCAATTTGCAAAAATCTTGTGGTGAGTAAAGATGTGGATGGCCCCACTAGTACACAGGGAGTGCTCGGGCCTCACAACCTTGGGAACTTCATGGCATGATTCCCCTCGATAAGGCAGTTGGTACAACATACATGCAATCACATAGGTCGTGTTGGTCGCAAGTCCCTCTTCTTCTTTTTCATATTTACAATTTGGTACTGTAGTCTTGGGATAGAGGGGTCGTGTGAGGTTTCCCCCCTCAGTATTCATGTGGGTATCCATCCATAACCTCAAATCAAGTTTCTTTCTCTACGACGTCTTACAGAGTATCAATATTTTTTTGAGTCAATGATGTGTGAGTAAGTGGTAATAACACTTTAATAAACCAATCCCATTGATGATTAGGGTCAATCAGGTAGCTCAACTTTCCAACCACATATTTAAACCTCTGCATTAGCTCCCAGGAAGTTTCCCCTCCCCACTACTTGATTTTCATTAACTCAGACAACCCCTACTGGCTGGTCTGGGGAAGCAATCAAATCCCATCTGACTTCATCTACCATTGGGTTCTATTATAATGCAAACCATTTGAAGAACCATCTCATTGCTCTCTCTCGAAGGGTGGTTTGAAATTTAATAAACTTTGTAGCACCTGGAGTCTGGTGAGACCTCCAGATAGCTTCACATAGGTACCAATGCTGCTCTACATCCTCATCCTCGCTATGAGAGAACTCGGGATATCGGGTAAAATATCCCGCCATGTTTGATTGACCTTGTGAGAGGAGTATAAATCCCTGAGACTTGAGTTGTGATGAATCTTAGAGACTTGTATTACTATTATTATTTCTACTGCTAATGGTACTAGCCTTGTAGATAACACACACAATGTGAACCTTTATGACTTTGATTAACTTAGCAAAAACTAATCAAGGTTGTGATAAAGTACCAGGTGAAGGTTGGGGAAGGTACTACTTGAGCTGCTGGGTAACAAATCACTACTCATGGGAGACACATCATTCTTAGAAAAAAACCTTCTCATGGTCAAGTGCATATCATCATCTAGGCCTTCCTCGAGACCTGTAAAGCCCATTCCATCTGGCGTTCCCATATCTGCTAGCGGGGTGGAGTCCCTACCGCTTCTCTGATGCTCTGTCACTATGATCATCTCGACTTCTCTTGTTGGGCCAACTTCCACTTTATCTTTATCCCCATCAGTCAATAACTTCAATCAACTTCGTTCTCTTTCTCATTCTTCTAGACTTCCTAACACTGCTCCTGCTTGGTGTAGCTCTCTTCACCTTCTATCGATCTCCTGTAGAGCTCTCTCCCACCATTATTAAGCTATTTGCGCTTTCCTTCATGTTGGCTTGTGGGGGCCTGACCCAGGTTCAACGTTAGTTAGCCAAACAAATCCCTACACTATTGGCCCTTTCGGCATTAGCCCGCGGAGGGTGGACTGAAGTCTCACCCGAAGCAGCATGGGGAGATGCTGGAACCAAGTTTCCACACCCTTGAGATAGATGTGATGTCATTTTATTACAGCTATACCTACCTTCGCGCAGGTTGCTTAGCCCTCTGTTCCACCTTTTAGTACCTTCGCAAAAGGATACAATCGGCTTTCACACAGCCCTAACCAGGGGTTGATATAATTTCGCGCTGCTAGGGCAGCAAGCTGTGATATTTCCAAAACTACACTAAGTATCTTACTTGTCTTTTTAATAGATATTAGTTATCGTCGTGTAAATAGATGTGCTTAATTATGGTCACTTATCCAACTCAATTATATATATTCGTGCATCATATAAGCATTATAAGTGAAATTCATGCCAAAACATAACCAGATGCATAAACAGGAAATAAAGATGCAGAAATTGTAGAATGCTTCTCTTTATTGATACTTTTGGACAATTACAGACTCAACCCGCCCTGCGCACTCAGATGCAGGGGTCCATGCACTCAGCCACAGACTTCTAGGCCTCTGTGCACTCAGCTGTAGAGCCTCTACCTACACTATGACCCAAAACTTAGACTTCTGCTCAAATCTATCTCTCATACATCTTCGATCATTGATTCCTTCCTTTTTTTTTAACTACGTAGAGCTTCGCTCTATTTATACAATCCCATGGTAGATATTTTACAACTGACATTACATTATCAAAATAAGGGCAGACAACCCTATGACTCTTTTACATCTACGCGCTTCGTGACCACAAAATGCAGAGTCTTTACATTTGGATGACAAAAATATGGGCTTTAACCCCCAAAAATTCCCTTGGGGGATCCTGCGCCCAACGAGCCCCCAACACAAACATTGTGACTTGCCCTCGAGTCACTCTGTAGGTGTGGAGATCTTAACGTGAAGACCTCCCAGCTCTGTTTGGATCACTGCAGCTTCGGCAGCGCACTGAGCGACTGCCTGCTGGACTTCTTACACGCATTGTTCTGTGACTGCTACTGAACTGCTACTCTGAATATTCTGCTAAGCAGCCTTCAGTTTTGCGAGCTTTCATTCAATGGAGGCTGTGATCGCGTAAGCCTTGTTTATCCATGGCTATAGGCATGCTTTTAAGACCACTTCTTTTTTCCAAGCAACATCCACCTGTTCCTCGAGCGCCTTTGCCTCCTGCATCCATGCAAGCCTCTATGTAAGGGAAATCGTCTGCGTGGTCCCTTTTATCTTGCCATACCTCTTTTGGAGCTCACGCGCCTCTGTCTCTAGGAACTCTACGTTCGAGTCCTCCTGCAGGGTGGTTAGGACCTCAAATGACTGTTCGAAAAGCTGCATGCAGTCTGCCACTGCACTGTCAACCATCACTATTGCTATTGTAACAGTGGTGGTACGCTGTTCAGGTTCTTGAATAGGTCTCAGTTCATGTATACTTGAGTGTGCAACAACTCAGTTCTAAAAATGCCAAGTGTTGTTTGCTGGACAACCACTTGTAATTTATAGGTCCTTTTGAATTCAAATTCAACTGTTCCCCCCACATTCGGTCCATTAATGCTAGATTGGCGGTAAGTTTTTAAGAATCTAGCCCATAAATATCGCCTTAAATTCTTGCCACCCACTCTATTTGGCCTCAAACCAACCATCAAATCGTGAATAGTGACTTTAACAATCACTTTCTAACGGACCTACGCACTAGCACAACTATCTTCGTTCTGTCGCAGACCCTGTGACACTTCGCTGCTTTGCGCAGCTCTTGGGCAGTGTAGTTTATAGTCCCGTGCCTCCTTTCGGCTGCCTAGACCGTTAAGACTATGCTCTTGTCAGCTAGTTAGATGGTCGGGCCATCTGAATATGGCTTCAAATGAATGCCATTCACTTTTCCTGGGAAAGGATCTCCATTTAATTTAATCAGTTGGACCGTTCCACCATTGGTGATCTCCTTAATAACATACAACCCCAACAATGCATTCTGAGTTTCCCTGGAAATTTATCAAACTTATTGTCATACAACAGTACTAAGTCATTCACCTTAAAGGTGTGTAACTTAATATGTCGATCGTGCCACACCTTTTCATGCTTCTTTTGGACCTACTGGTGAAATCCAACCAAAAATATCTCTTCTTCTAGCTCATCCAACTGCGCGAGCCTCTCTTCCAGGGCTCCATGATCCATCATACATGTGAGCGCTACTATGCACAGACTAGGCACAATATATTCCATAGACATCACTGCTTCAACCCCGTATACCAGCCTAAAGGTTGTCTGTCCCGTTAACTTCTTACATGTTGTCCAATAAGCCCACAATACTACAGGTACGTGTAGGTCCCAATCACTTCACTGAGCATTGCATACCTTGGTCAGCGTGGTCTCCAGTACTTTTTTGAACACTTCTACTGTCCTGTTAGCTTGTGGGTGATAAGGTGTGCTCTTCTAGTGATACACCTGAAATTCTTCCATTAGTGCACTGATCGTTTCGCTTAGAAAGTGCGTACCCTGATCACTCATCAAAATCTTTTGGCATTCAAATCACATAAGTAGATGTTCAAATAGAAACTTCACAGTCGTCGCACCTGCACAATCCTTCACCGGCTATGCTTCTGCCCAACAAGTTAAGTACTCTGTCGCAGTGATAATCTACCTCGTGCTTGTCTTTCCTTGAGGCTGAATAGGTCCTACAAAATATGTTGCCCACTTTTCGAAAGGTTGCAACGTCATTTGTGGATTCAAAGGTATTTCATCCCTCTGCGATGGCTTACCTGTTCTTTGACATACGTCGCACGCCTTGCAATATGCTTTTGAATCCTAATGAAGCGTTGGCCACCACAACCCTGTGCGTAGAATATTCTACGGGGTGGCTCTCCCTACATAATGTCCTCTCGTGGCGCCCCCTTGAGTGTCCGCGAAGATGCTACTTCTTTCAAACTCAGGTACATACCTTGGTAGTATCTCATCATTCCCCATCTTGTATAGATGCCTAGCAATGACAGATAAATCTGCCACATGCACCACTAATTCCTTCTTTTGTTGGACAGAGTATCCTTCTGCCACAGTTCCAGTTATTAGGAAGTGTATTATATCCTCAAAATGTCCATCCATGACGCGCACAACAAAAAGTTGCACGTCAGGTAATCCTTCCTCCAAATTAGTGGGTTCCTCCCTTGTCTCAATGCACGATAGGTGATCGAGTCACACATTCAATCGTCTAGGCTTCAAAACAACTTCAAAATCGTATTCCTGGATCAATAAAATCCATCTGCAGATGCGCCGCCCCCAACACAGGCTTATTGACCAGGGACTTTAGCGCAGAGCATAGGTGCACCTGCTCAGGTTGGGGCTTTTCTCCATCGGCCTGCATCCATGTACGTAGATCATTATGCCCGTCATACTTGTCTGTCAGTTGCATCTTAGGCTTCCCAAATCATGCTCGCATCATTCTCCTACATTTGTGCCAATCATCAAAGTGCCCCTTGTGCGTAACCCACCATCTTGTAGGTGTAGCGTGCAGTGCCCAGTCCAAGGCCTGGAAGCGTTGTTTTTCTGGAAGCTCCCTCTCAAATGCATCCAAAAAGGTATCTACCTCATTTAGGCCATCATAAGTAGGCATATTTATTTCCTCTGATGACACACAACACAACGACGGGGTCATCATGTTGCAATTTAGCGTAGTTACTTCGTGTAACCGATTCTGCCAGCGGTCTATTTCTTCGTTGGAGTTCGAAGTGCAGGAATTTCATGGTCCCATGTAATCTTCCCATCCACAGTGGGATTCACCCAGTCTTGGTCTCAAGTTGTTATCTTATAGATGCAGTCCAGATCATCATCACTCTCATAGTCGCGGATTGATTTCATATAGCGCAATCCTTCAGCAGGGTCCAGGGGTATTATTATGTGCAATGATTTCTTCTCAAAGATCATCTTTCGCTTCTTCAGATTGATTAACCCATTCATTTCAGTTTGATTCCCAAGAATGTAGGGTAGGGATCAGGGAAAATTTTAAGAACCCCCCAAATTTACATGTATAATAAATGGACGAATCTCCATGGTATATAGGAAAAATGGAAGGCGATTTTATCAATAATATGATATGTATATATAATTTTTTGGCAAATCTCTCACCAGGCATGGTGAATTTTTACTCAATTATAAAATCTTGTGTTTATTGAATACACAAATGAAATCATTGCATTTTTTTTAAATATCTTTTGAAATCAAAATTACCGAAATTACATATCGATAACCTAGTGGGTGTAAGATAAAATTCACCCGTGCCATTCACAGAAAGCATGAGAAAAAACCTAATACTATATATAAAACCAAGAAAATTCAAATTCATCACTTCTAGGGACCTCATAACCACCCTGCCAATACACAAGTATGTTCCTGTTTGCAATTAGAAAAATTACCCAATTTACAATCTGTTTACTCCAGCATATGTTGGAAAGTTATAGAAGGATGACTAGAGTGCAATCAATCCATTCCTTTTAGCCTTGGATTTGTTTCAGTTTAAAACAGAAGTATACAAATATACTTGTCCAATGTCTATGCTTTAACCATTCACCTTAAGATGTTTTTACAATATAATTTCCTAAGTCTATTTAATATCTTCATTATCATAAAACCAACCTATATATCCCTCTGAGCACTTGGTAGACCCAGAATTAAGATGGATCTAAGATGATAGAATTTCCCCTTTAAATAGTCTATGCTCAAATGAATACCATAGTATTATCAATACCATGGGTTATCATAAACTGGTAGACCCAGAATTAAGATGGATCTAAGATGATAGAATTTCCCCTTTAAATAGTCTATGCTCAAATGAATAACATGGTATTATCAATACCATGGGTTATCATAAACCTTGAGCTTAAAAATTACTATTAGTAATCTATAAAAATTAATAAAATTAATAGTTGAT
>APFE031120145.1:0-10621 GCA_000404065.3 Pinus taeda | reverse complement strand
TGTGCAAGCGTCACGTACCCTCGTCACAAGTTTGTGGACCTATTCATCTACCTCCACATTCTGAGGAATGGCCAACTCAGAGAACATTCAGTAGGTTTCCTTCATGGCCTTAATCATATGTTGATTTGTGTTTGTAAGTGCCACCTTCGAAGTGAGGGTAGTGTTTCGCTATAGGGCCATCTACACATTATTGATCTTCTTCTCACTGATCACCTTCAAAGCGTGCTATTTGTGGGCCCTCAGCTTCACAATTACCCCATCCTGTAGTAGGTGGACCACCTCACCAGGAAGTGTTGGAAGGTTTAGCCCCACTCCCTTGAGAGCGCTGATAGCGGGCCTGTCAGCTCCATTTTCTTTGGTCAGTGCCCCCTCCATTATTAATATCATTCGGGAGTCCTTTGCATGTCGCATCCTGACAGCTTCTAATGTACTGATGGTGAGGCTAGTGGATGCTGCGCTAGTCTGTGATCCACATATCTGCATCTCATGCAGGCTTGTCTAGATGACCCCCAAGACTTGCTACTACTACTGCTCGAACTGCTGTAGTATCTCTGCGGTGACATCTTGCATCGTATATCCAATGTCATTCAAATCTCCCTATGTTAGGATGATTGGGTCTAGTGATGTCTTACTGGCCTTGGATTTCTTCTGTGGCCCAAATCTTTCATGTTCTCTTGGACGCTTGATATAGAATGATGTCGTCTGTGGGTACACTCTGTGTTGCTTTGTCTGCTCATCCCTTTCTTCCTTTATTTTTGGTGAGGGTGACCTCACATCTTTGTCAGAGTCATGCTCTACTCCACCTATCTTTTCTTCTGCCTACTGTGTGGCATCGCACTTTATCTGGGCCTTAGCCTCAGCCTCCTTCATCCTCTTCTTGGCCAGATGTGCCATCTTGAGCTTGGCCTCCTCCTTTTTGAATTGCGCGGTGGACTTGATCAATCCCACCACCGAGTCTGAGGCAGCGTGCCACTCTCCCAGGCAGTGATCAAGAACTGCATCGATCGCTTCGACAGTTGCCAAGTAAGGCAAGTCATGCCACTTTTTCATAGGGTCCTTCTTTGTTCTGATCGATACCCACTAAAGGTCTACCTTGAACTCCATGTACACCTGGAGTTTGGTAAACACATTAGGTGATAATTGCGGCTTGTAGTCAATAGCCATGTGTATATTCATTTCAATCAGTATCCAAAAGATCTTGTTATCTTTGATGCGTTCACCATCCTTGGTCACCCACAGTGAAGCGTACTTCGCTGCTTCTAGTAGGTCTAATGCAACCGAGGGGAATTGACTATCTTTAGGCATCTCCAAGAATACCAGGACAATAGACAGCAAGAGCCATGCATAGTGGAAGTTCTTGTTGAGCTCCTATGCTTCGTAGTAGTTCATGAGGAACTCACCCTAGAGATAGCACTCCCAATTAAATTGTACTCCTTCTACGCATTGGACCGCTAGAGTGATGACTGGTGCTGTCACTTCATCTATGCGAAACTTCCACATAATGTTTCTATCCAAAATATACATTGCCACCTTGACTACAGGATCACATATACTCAAGATGCCATAGCCTTGCGACTTCTTCACGAGCTTGAATTTCTCCTTCATGGCCTCCACGAGGGCATGCTCTCCACCTTTTTCGCAAAACATCATGGCTAGATTTTCCCCTGTATAGGGTAGCTGTGTGATCCTATGGATCAACTTGTTGGTGATGGGTATCAGCTCTTCTAGCCACAGACACCCATCATTCACAAAGCATAGCAGCTGCTTGATTACCAATACATTAATGGGTGTGCAATTGTAGTGTGACACCCATAACATGTTGAGAAAATCCTCTTTGTCTATACCCTTAAGCCACTTCCACAGTTCCAACATAGTCATTTTGGTGGTTGTATGAACAACATGGTGCATTAGCAGTTATGTCACCAACTGAGGGAACTTCTTAGTTTCAACGAAGTCCTAGTATTCCAATTTGAATAGTGGAACCCACTCCAAGCACGATCCTTCAAAGACAATCTCGTCCGACAGTAGAGGTATGTGTAAGGTGACCTTGCTCTCATCAATGTCCTTTGACACCTTGGTCTTGCCCTTTCATGGAGGGATGTATTCAGGAAACTTAGTAATAGGTTCAGAACCCTCAATTTCAACACCCTCTACTTCCACCCCAAAATCCTCATCATCAATCGGAATGTCCTCAATCTCTTCCTCCTCCGACTCCAAGTTAATAGTTATTCCTTTTTCTTGCACAGTGGGCTTGTCCTTTTGTGGATTTCTTCTAAGCAACGCACGCACGGGTGTCTCAGCCTTCTTGCCGTTCTTTTCCTTTGCAATCTCCTTGGTCAGGGTAGGCTTTGGTCTAGGCATCCATGGTGACTTGGGGACTTTAGCTAGTACCTTTGCAACTTCTGGAGTAGCTCCTTTTGCCTCCATAACAACCTCTAGCATAGCCCCCTCAGCTGTCACTACTTTGGCATCCATAGCTTTTGATCTAGGGATAATGTCACAGATGAAATTGTGGTCAAACTATGGAAATCAATCAAATGCTTGACAATCAAGCAATTCTTCAAAAAATGTCTGGTTCATGCATGTCTGAGAGCTCACCAACTCAATGCTCAAAATTCCAAGTGTTTTTTGTTGGGCTTCCAAATGTAATTTATAGGCCATTTTGAATTCAAATCCGACTATTCCCCCAAATTCGATTCATTAATGCAAGATTGGTGGCAGACTTTCAAGGATATTACCCATAAATTGCGTGTTAAATGCTAGTCACCCACTTCATTTGGCTGCATTATCATCGTCAAATCATGAACAGTGACTTTAATAGTCACTTCCCAACTGATCTACGTGGTTTTTCCTTCGGTAACACAACTCTCTCTGTATTGTTGCGAACCTTGTGACATCTCTGCATTTCGTGCAATCCCTCGATCGCGTAGTGTCCTAACTTGGGAAGGGTAGTTTATAGTCCCATTCCTCCTTTCAGCTGCCTGGAGTGCTGAGAGTATACTACCTTCATATAGTCACTTGGTCGGCTCACTGATGTATGGCTTCAATCAATTGCCATTCACCTTTCCTGGGAAGGGATCGCAATTCAGTTTAACCAACTGAACTACTCCACCATTGGTAATCTCCTTAATGACATAGGGCCCTAGCCAGTGCATCCTAAATTTCCCTGGAAATTTTCCAAACTTGCTGTCATACAACAAGCTAAATCATTTACCTTTAAGGTGTGTAGTTTAATGTGCCGATCATGCCATGATTTTTCGTGCTGCTTTTGGACCTATTGGTGAAATCCAACCAGAAATCTTTCTTCCTCAAGCTTAGCAAGCTACATGAGCCTCTCTTCCAAGGCTTCACAATCTGTCATACCCCTGAGTGTTGTTATGTATAGACTAGGCACAATGTATTCCATTGGCATCACTGCTTCAACACCATATACAAGCCTAAAGGGTGTTTGTCTAATCAAATTTTTGCACGTCATTCGATAGGCCCATAGTACTGTGGGTATGCCCAGGTCCCAATCAATTCTTTGAGCATTGTAAACCTTGTTTAGTGAATTCTCCAGTACCTTATTGAATGATTCCGCTGTCCCATTAGCCTATGCGTGATAAGGCGTGCTTTTCTCATGATATACCTGAAATTCCTCCATCAGCCCGCTGATCGTTTCGTTCAGAAAGCGCATACCACGATCACTCATCAAAATGTTTGGACACCCAAATTGCGTCAGTACATAATTAAAGAGATGTTATGAAACCAACTCAAGAAAAATATGAAAAAGATAGATCAACGCCTTAAAATTCAGCCTCTTCGAGGGGGCAAGCTCCTTTACATTACATATATGAACAATTCTTTGATGATACAAATGAAAAGACCTCCTTTCTATATATATGAGTCTAAGGGGTCATTATATAATTAGATCCTACATAACAATAATAATGTAAGGGCACAATAATAACAATAGTGGGTTTTGTTGGCACAATAGTAACAATATGGGCACTACATGGGTACATCAATATAATAATGGGGTTGTACTAATAATAATAAGGGGTTACACTAGTAGTATAGGGGCCTAACATGCTCCTCTCTTTCAAAAAGTGTTTTCCTCAACGCTTGAGTAGTTCTTGATGCTTCTATATAAACTTCTTGTCCTCCGATGTGGAATCTTCAGCGGGTATGTTCTTCCACTTGATGAGATACTCTGGAACTAATTGATTTCGTAGCTGTCGGGTTCTTGTTTCTGTGACTTCTCCAGGTTCCAATATGATTTTTCCTTCCTCTTCAATTTCTAGGAATATTGTTTGAATTGGGATCTTTTGAAACTTTTGAATAAGTGGCCATACTTCTTCATCCTTCTTCGATTCATCCATTGCTTCGTTTATCCAATCTGGTTGGATAATAGAAATAACATAAAGCAATGCTTCAACATCCTCATCCTTTCTTGAGAGTGCATCTGCAACAAAATTTTGCTTCCATTTTCTATAGATGATGTCAAAGTCATAACCAAACATATTTGTGACACATTTTTTCCGTTCTTCTAAAGATAATAGTTGCTCTAAAAATATTTAAGACTATCATGATCCATTTTTACCATGAAGTGTCTTCCCATTCAGTAAGGTCGCCATTTTTTAAGTGCATGTAGTATTGCCAACATTTCCTTCTGACAAATAGCTTGCTTGAGATGTAGCAGTAAAAATACCCAATCACCTACATCAAAACATTTTTCACTATGATGTTGATCTACCTGTTGTTTCATTCGATTTTGCACCAAAGTGGCATTATCCTTTAAAAGTTGGAGAACTTGTTGTTGATGCACGATGTGATCTTTCACCACTTGAACCTTTTTCTTCTTGATATGTTCTTCTATATTTAGAGTTTGAGGAGTGATAATTTCTTCCAATCCTTTACAAGATATGGTCGGTTTCATTTCTTGATGCTCGATGTGATATTTCACTTCTTGAACATTTTTCGTCTTGATATGTCCTTCTATCTCGATAGTTTGAGGAGTGGTAATTCTTGCCAATGCTTTACAAGATATGGTTTGATTCATTTCTTCTATCTCCAGGGTTGGATCCTAGTGTATATCCTCTTCTTTTAGTGTTTCTTGATCCTTTTCTTCCTCCTCTTCATACTCTATGTAAAATAATTTCTTCTCAACACACTTATGACCTTTAGTGCATTTGCTATCACAATTGTAACAAAGCCCTTTTTCTCTTTTTTCTTCCAATTATTGTGGTGTAACCCTTATAGGTTGTGGAAGGCTAGGAGAAACAACACTTCCATCTTCATAGCTGTGAGGGGTAGAATTCATTGTTGCCATAATTTTACTTTTTAGTATGTCACAAAGCCCTTTTACTCTTTCCAATTGTTGTGGTGTTGCTCTAAAGAAGGTGTTGCTCTTTGTATCCTCATAATGTGCTATCATTTCCTCTGTGAGAATTAACCACGTAACAAGTCGTTTACGAGAACAAAGCCCTTTATACCATAAAAACTGATCTGGTTCTAAATATGAAGATGCAATACATGCCTTTTGTAACACTGGAACACCATGTAGATCAAAATATCGCTCCATCTGAAGTATCCAATTTACCGGATCCTTGCCATCAAACTTCCTCATCTTGCTTTTTCTTGATTTTAAGAGCTCGATCTTGAAACGACTGTAACTCTATACCTTCGGATCTTTAAGTTCTGAAATTGCGATCTGTAGTAGCCCTCTACTTCCTCTTTCCAATGCCACCAGTCTGATCCAAATTGGATTCTCCAAGGAAGAGTTGTGCGAAATCTCCCACAGTGACCTGATTATAGACTAGTTCAGTAGAGCGAACTCGTACGACGTGCCACGAGTCACTGTTTCGACCTTTGGCTCTAAAAAATATATACAGGAAACTACAGTCCGTCCTCTTTCTGTAACTTCTTACAAAATTTCAATCCAATGTTCAGAGAAAAAGTTATGATGATTTTCCCTAGGTCACCTGTTTGGAATGTAATTTAGGATTCTGCAAAATTACCAACTTCCTTAGATCATATCTCGGCAAAGCTAGCACAAAAAGCTTTGAAATTCTGACCCACGATTCAGCACGATGTATTCTCAAATGGTTTTTTTTTTTTGACTTCTAAAACATCACAGAAAAAACGTTATAGCGAAAATGCCACGATGACCTGTTTGGAGCAGCGAAACCCTAGAATCCAAAGCTCTGTTACCAAATGTTATAAAACCAGCTCAAGAAAAGATAGAAAGGATAGATCAACGCCTTAGAATTTAGCCTCTTCGAGGGGGCAACCTCCTTTACATTACATAAATGAACAATTCTTCGATGATACAAATGAAAAGACCTCCTTTCTATATATAGGAGTCTAAGGGGTCATAACATAATTAGAGCCAACATAACAATAATAATGTAAAGGCACACTAATAACAATAGTGGGCTTCTATGAGGCACAATAGTAACAATATGGGCACTACATGGGTACATCAATATAATAAGTGGGTTGTACTAATAACAATAAGGGGTTACACTAGTAGTATAGGGGCCTAACATAATTCCATTGAGTCTGGCCCATCGGGTCGCCCATATGTATGTGCATAAACCCTGCCCATGGTATATTGCCGATGCGATATAGCGATGCGATAAATCGCAATCGCTAATCACTCAATGCCTGGGCCTTTATATAACATAATGTATGTTCCATGCCGACGCGGCCCGCCGATCCGATCATTGGCGATCACTGATCGGTGATGTCATGCTTTGGCCGATTGCGATTAGCTGGTTAGGTTTGGGTCATTGATCAGCCAGATCTAACGACTGTTGTTCACTCCTCTGTTTAAGCTTGCGATTGTGGGTTTTTCATGGTTTTCAAGCGTTTTTGCCTCCTGATAGTGTATTTCCCCCCTTCCAAGGGCTCTCCTCTTGCGCTTATTTTGATCATTGGATGATCTTTGAGCAAAAGTTGAAGATTTCAAGAGCATTAATGGATCCATTGGCATGATTTTAAGCAAATTTGGAGACTCTGAGAGCTTATATGGATCCATTTTTGGGCCTTTTAGCAGCAACGCTAACAGGAACCACTCTCCCTGAGTTTACTAATATTTCCCCCACCATCTGTATGGATTCATTCATAGGTCTTCTTCCTCTTTTCTTCCCCCCTTTTCCTAGGGCTCCTAGATCGTGCCCTTGTCTGCCATGAGATCCTAAGTGTTCTGGTTGGGTTATGATAGCTGATCCTTGTTTTATCTTTTATTGTTGAAAGGTTTCTATATAGAGTTTCTTTTGTTCCTCTGGAATGAAGCATTCATCCAGGTGTCTCCACTCCTGTAGTAGTCATTCATCACTTGCTCTTCCACACTAAGGTCTTCTTTCTGGGAGTCAATTTCCATTGGATTTTGCTCCACCATTTGGATGTTATTCTCCTCTCTTTGTTTTTCATTTACTTCTTGTCTCTTTGGTTTACTGCCCTCATTCTCTTTCTACTGAGTGTCTGCCATCTCCTTAATGTCTTCCCTGAGTGTCTCCCCCATCTCAACTATTTGAAGGGTAGAAAATCTATTGAGGTTTCATTGCTCTACCTCATTTTGGTGCACCTTCTGGTTTCTTGCTGATTTCTGGTTTCTTCTCTTTCTGTGCACTTCCTGGAAAATGTCTCCATGCTCTATTCCCATTGCCTATGCTGCCTTATTTCCTTGCGATTGATTTTCTGGGTTGTTTAGCGGGAAAGCTTAGTACAGGTGCCCATATTCATGGCATCACCCGCATCTTAAAGGGATATGCTTGTAATCCAAGGTTTGTTGCCATACCTCATCATGGTATTCTAGTTCTATGCAGTCTGCTAGTGGCTTAGTGATATTCATGTAAACACAAATTCTTGCACAGGATGTATACCTACCTTCTCTTGTCGAGTCTTCCACTTTGACAAAAGTGTTGATTGAGTTGTCTATTCCTTCCAGTATTTTCGGGCCCCAGAAATCTATTGGGAGGCCAAAGAGTTAGACCTAGATGGGTGCTGCTAGAAACTTATCCTGGTCCAGGTTATAGCACTCCTCCCAGTGTCACATGAACAAGCCTGCATTGTTGAAGAAATATGGTCCATATTCAAAGGCCCTCTCCTTGTCTTTTAGGTTTGAAAAAAATACCGGGAAGAACCATTTTGCCTCCAACTTGAGATCGATATGACCCTTTGGCTGCCATCGTTGTTGGATCTATTTTTATCAATTCCTTCTCAGTTGGCCAGGCCCCAATAAACTTGCAAATCAGGGCATGGTCCTTCACTTATCCTGTGTATTCCTCCAACTTGTTATTAGGTATTACAAATCTGGGTTTCTTGGTTACTCTGGGTAAGCATTTTCCTCCTCGCCCAGCCTGCCATTTCACTCCCATTACCGGTAAAACCTTCCCAAAATTCATGTTTCCACCGGTTGTGCCCTGAAGGCTCGTGTCACCTGCAACGACACTTAAGTAGGAGGGGATCTCTCCCCCCCTGCCATACCACTCATTCCTCTGTCAGCCTGCTCCATTGTAATTTTACCTCTGCCCTGTTGCAGTCTGTGGTGATGCAGATTTGGAAGGCATTACCTATGAGCCCAAACCCCAACCGCTCCTGCTTCCAGGGTTTGCAGGTTTTTCAGGCACTACCCATGAGCCCGAACCCTAGTTGCTCTCACCATCATCCTTCATAAAAAAGATAAGTTGCACACAACTTTTATTTTGAAAATAATGAAGAAATGTAACTATCAGTAATGGTACTTAAACTTGCAACAATTTCAGTATTAATATTATTTTTTTCTTTCTTTTGGCGGGGTTCAATATTTTCTTATTTTTCTTATTTATACCCTCTTTAATTTTGTATTATATTTTTTTTATTTGGAAATCATTGTCAAATTGACAAGTATTTACAAAATAAGATTCCTGAGATACAATACTCAATTACCTTGAGATCTTATAAATTATAAGACCCTAACAGTGGCTCTAGCTGGGGATGGCACTTTCCCTGTGAGGTGCCAAAAACATTTGATCATTAGCCTTGAGTGTTCTATTTCAGTAATATCCACCTCTGATTTCTTTGTTGTGGTACTTATGGTAACATATCAATAGAAGCTTAGGGCCTTCTCTACGGGCTTCAACTTCTGTTAATAGGTCACCCAATCCAAATAATAAAGACAATGATATTTACAATGATAAATGCTAGAAAAACTTCTATTGCTCAGAGAAATAGTGTTTGACCATCCTGCCATTGACAAGTCCACCAGGTAATTCTATCCCATCTAAATTTCTGAGAAAATTTTCATTATGCCCTCTCAAAGCATAAATGACATAAGTTCCCATCCATAAATTGTCAAATTTTCCATGCTTCCCATTATCTTCTCTTTTGGAATCCCACTTTAAGACTTTATCACCCAAGGTGAAATCATCTGCTTTTGTCCTTCTCTAAAAAACTTTCTTGATATTCTCATGGATGACCTGAGCCTTATTATAAACTTCTTCCCTGGATTGCTACAACTGGATAGTCTAATCAATTCTTCTTTGAATGTCATTTGACTCAACCTGCAATTCTTGAATTAAATTCATGACTGGAACTCCCAAAGAGGATGGAAGGACAACATCCATTCCATAAACCAATTGGTATGGTGACATGCCAATTGATTTCTTTGTGTTGAGCCTATCAACCCAAAGTTCATTTATCAACTTGTTGTGCCATGCCTTTTTGTTCTCTGCTAACATCTTCTCAATAATATTTACCAAACTTTTATTTGAAGATTCAACTAACCAATTACCCTGTGAGTAATAAGAAGTTGAATGTCCCAATGTGATATGGTATTTATTGCAGAAATCTATCATTTTCTTATACCTAAAGGCTGCAACATTACCGTAATAAGCTTATTTGGACAACCAAATCTACACAAGATATTGGTTTCTAAGAATTTGATGATAAACACATTCGTGGCTAGTCTATAAGGGGTGGCCTCAATCCATTTGGTGAAGTAGTCAGTAGCGGTAAGGATCCACTTATGTTGAGAAATGGATGGTGGATGGATTTATCCAATGAAATCCAATCCCCACCGTTGGAAAGGACTTTCAACATATATGAGCTTCAAAGGTAGAGGAAAAATCTTTCTTTTCCCCTCAAAGATTTGACATTTGTGGCAAGAGGTTACCTTCTTATGAACATCTGGGAAAAGTGTAGGTCAATAAAAACCAGCTGTAAGGATCTTATTAGCAGTGGATTTCCAATACAGAGGGCCACCACAGTCACCTTCATGAAATTCATGCATTGTTCTTTTTGCATCATCTCTCAATAGACACTTTAGTAGAATACCACTAGCATCTTTCCAATATAAAACAATTTATATGATGCAAAATTTAACTGCTTTTAGCTTCAGAAATCTAGCCTTTGTCTTTGTTAGACCAGGAGGAGCATTTAAATTAAATAAAACATAAATAAGGTCAAGGGTGAGGTCATGAAAGCCTCATCTAGTTGTGGAGTCGCTTGTTCCTCTTGATCATCCAATTCAGCTACAAAGTTGATACCTAAAGCATTAAATTTAGATTCAGCCATCAACTTGGCTAATCCTTGTCCTTTGATAAGCTTGGTTGGATTGATTTCCATATCATATTCCAGAATGATGGCAATCCATTTG
>APFE031120140.1:60440-98432 GCA_000404065.3 Pinus taeda | reverse complement strand
TCATCTGGCCCCATGGCCATGAGGAGCTGGATCGTTTCCTTGATCACCTCAATGGCCAGTCCTCAGCCATTAAGTTCACCATGGAAAAAGAGGTCAATAGCAGCCTCCCTTTCTTGGATATTCTTATTTCTAGGAAGAAGGATGGCTCTCTCTCCCACGCTGTGTTCCGTAAGAAAACGCACACAGAGCAGTATCTTCACGCTGATTCCCATCACTTCCCGGCTCAAAAGATGGGTGTTCTTAACACTCTGGCCACGCGTGCCCTCAGGATTTCGGATAAGGAGAACCTGGATAGAGAGAGATCCCACCTCCTTGATGTCTTTGTGGAAAACGGATATAGTAGACACCTAGGTCGGAAAGCGTTCCTTAAAGCCTCTAAAAATGCGTTGATTAAGAAAGAGCCTAAGGAGCACCAGCTAGGTGTCCATCTACCCTATGTCCAAGGGACCACAGACAAAATTGCGCGGATCCTTAGAAAGTTTGATATTCCCTCCACCTTCAGACCCCTTAGAACCATCCGTAATTCCCTGCGGTCAGTGAAGGATCCTGTTAACCCCAAGGACATGAAGGGAGTGTATCTGATTCCTTGCTCTTGTGGGACTCCCTACATAGGGGAAACAGGGCGCTCCATCCAGCAGAGAATCTGCGAGCATGCAGCAGACCTGAGGCATGGAAGAACAAAATCCTCAGCCCTAGCAGAGCATGAGGACAAGACTAAGCATCACGTCTGCATCGAGGAGGCCAAATTCATTGCCAGGGTGGATCGGTTCCATCATCGCAAGTTAAGGGAAGCTATTGAAATTGAGCGTAGGCCCATCAATCTCAACAGAGATGATGGCTGGAAGGTCAGTAGAAATTGGATCCCCGCTTTGTCGTCTTAGGGTTTCTTCCCTCCCTCTCTGTTCATCCTGGATGCTTTCTTCATGATCTATCAGTTTTATCTTATCGAGTTTTCTTGTATTATTTAGGCATTTAGCTATTAATCCTATTTGATTTTAACTGTTTTTAATGAAGATCTTTTTCCTGGATGGGTTGTTGATTAGTTTATTCTTAGCCTCATTAGTATTAAGGGTATCTAGACTTTGATGTATTCCTTTATTTTTGTGATTGTCTTTTTAGTTCTATTTGTGATTACTCCCTTGCGTTATTTTCAACTCCTTAACCTAATGGTAATAAGTTTGGCCCTTCTAGATTTTTCTATCGCAAGGTGATATGATAATACATTCTTAAGTATAAAGAAAATAAATTTATTTAATTTTCAAATCTAACCTCTTTTGTATAATATTAATATGTGGTGAATATAATAATTCATATAAACTCAAAAAGGTTGAATAGTATAATAATAGTAAGTAGTATAGTTTTGATACCTTTATTAAATAATTCATGCATATAAATAGTTTTTAATTCACTAAATAAACACTTATTGTTTTTATTTATTTTATTATTGGTTTTTGGAAATTATTATTATTATTTTTGGGAATAAGAATATGTAATTTATTTATGTAACCTAAAATTCTTCTTATAAAGAAATCACTTAATCAAATAATATATTTATAATAACCATTAATACTATTTTAGTAATATCTTAATATTATTTAATCAGGTAAAGTACTGGTTATTATAACTAATTTTTACTAATACAATATCATCCAAACTAATAATTAACCATTAATATTATTTTATTAAAAACCATTTTAGTAATATCTTGATATTATTTAAGTAAGTAAATGACTGTTTATTATAACTAATTTTTACTAATTTCTAGAAATACATTATATTATAAAAGTAATAATAAATCATTCAAACTAATAATTAACCATTATAACTAATTTTTACTAATTTCTAGAAATATATTATAATAAATCATTCAAACTAATAATTAACCATTAATATTATTTTATTAATAACCTAATGGAATCTAATCAAATAAATTACGTAAGTTTCTAGTCAACACACCTAATTTTACTAATTTCTAGAAATAGAATATTGTTTTTTAATATTATAGAAATAATAATAATATTAAATTTATTAAAAATTGGGCTGGGTCCTAGGGTCAAAAATAGCGGTTATAGAGCCGTTGGAGTCTCTGCACAGTCTATTTAACTTGCTAGGCCAGATCTGTGTCCTCAACTTGTCCTGACGATGAACCACACTAGTTGGTTCGAAACGCGTCGACAAAGGTCATTTATATGTGATTTACGCCGAAGCTATTCTTATAACATATCATCATCATCATAAGGATACATCATCACTATTGTAACAACTATATAAATATGAACCACATGTGCATGATCACCCTCATACCATCATATCATGAAACATCATCAATATGAGAAACATCTCAATACTTATCAAATACAGAATAATACTCTATAAGCATTCTTATCATGTTTCATCAGAAAAATCAATTTCATTTACTTTACAAACATTCAACTATGAACTAAGATTATTCAGCATCCATCTAGGATCTATGTTATCTCATCAGAATTGTTAGTGTTATGTTTTCATGAAGATACCAATTACTTCTTCAATAATCTTTTCCACTTCTTTCAACTATAAAGTTGACCATTTATACCATAGGTATAATCATCTAAGTACATCATTAAATTTCACATGATTCTCATCATCTTGAGTCTTAATTTCTCGTCCTATATTCTTCCTTTCCTAAGGAAATTCTAGTGAAATTCATTGTTAAGATATTACTAGTTATACAATCATTTTTATTTTTTTTATTTTTTTTTATCATCTATCTCACAATTAAAATCCCTTGGTTTTACATCCATTTAGCCTTTGGATTACCGATTCTAATACTGCTATAGACAATTGCATATAAACACTAGGGCGTCATGATTTAATTTATATCATGCTTAATTTACTTGCATGAGGGTTTGTTGATCCATGTTGACTTATACATACATCACTTAACAATTATCATTTTCATCCACAAAAAATATTTTCTTATCTCGTCAAGTTCCTATCTCAATACAACTTGATTGCTTTATTGTAAATTCACGCTTCTTCATGTTGGACAAGAGATTCTTGCTCATTAAATAGTATCTTTATTTTAGATTTTGAAACAGTTGGAAACACTACTACCGTCATTGTCCATGAAAAATTTAAATGTGTGGTGTTCTGTGGAAACAACCTCTTTTAACGCTATGGGAACAAAAATTCTCAACTTCATATCTTCAAAACTATGTAGATCATCACTATGACGATTACCAATCATGTTTCTCGGTCCACTCATTAATACCCTTAAAAGAACTTTCTTCTTGATAGAACATCCCTTCATTTCCTCCTACCAGATATTCATAGATACATTTTTATTTTTCTCCTAGTCTTAATTTCCTAATATTCCATGTCTACTAGCTTCAAAAATGGAAATTTCTTCACATCATTCTATTTTATTAAATTGACTTTAATTTCTCACCTCCTGTCATTGTGGTTTCTTTTCCTCCTCTCTTAAAAGCATAGCATTGATACACTTTGGAAATGTTGTTACTATTCCCCAACTTGGGTAATACCCTATAAATAAATTCATTAAGATGGCTACCAAATGTAATCCGCTTATCATTTCCTATTTTAAGACTTCAACATAACAAAATTGCCCGATCATACATCTTGTTATCCATAATTCATGCATATAGTTAGTCATCTATGGAAAAATTTACAATGTGACTCTCCCATTAGAGGGAAAAACTATTATAGATGTTGTCATGCACACAACTTATCTGATCCAAGTTGGCCATAGTCACATGAGTTATCATTAGCTATCATCATTAGAAAACTTGCAAGTTTCTCCTTTCCATTTCTCCTTAGACAACTTTATCCAATATATGCAATTAACCTTGAATCACGAAACCTCATGTAACGTTATACTCAACATCATAACAGTTAATTAAACTAAACTGAAATCATAGTGTATGATTTAGATGTATCATAAAGTTTAAAAAATAAAACATGCTTTTAGATGCTCCATAAAAGTATCTATCTTAGCTAAGTAAGCAATTAATCTACTCATTAAAATCCATCAATGGAAATTTTGATAAATTTTATAAGAAATCATCATTTCGAACCTCAGAAATCATACTATTGCTGGAATGCATACATTCAGTGGTGTGTGCGCTTTTAAATTTAATGCAAGGTGTATATTAGCTATTCTCGAATATCTCTTTTATGTATGCTTAGTACTGTCCATGTTATTTTAATCACAATTTGGAAGAGAAACACCTGCAATATACTTTCTACCAACTTTTATAATACCACAGTGAACCAACAAGTAAACTCAGATTTCTTTGTGGAAATTTCTAAGGTATTCTAAGTGGGTATCTTTTAACTATGATTGATATAAATGAGTATTTTTGGGGCTGAACCATTTCTGGGCACAATATATGTTTCATGCTTGTGATTTAAATACTCTACAATGTTCCGAAAATCTCATCTAAATAACTCGAGAAACTGGGATGCTTGCTCTAAAGAAGACTTTGCCCTTAATATTAAACCAATTGTTCAACTAGAAAATGCAAGATTGAAATGCAATGAAAATTCTCTAATGAGACAATTTAAAACAAGAGTATTGAATAACCTGCTATCCAATTTGTGAAAGTAACACTTGAAATACATGATTACAAAAACCTCTTCCAATGAATCAATGAGCCTCAAAAAAACTATATACCTTTAATCATGTGACTCATTTAGAATTTCACTTTGTTATATGGTTGTAATGGAACATAAAGTGTACAAGAACAAGTAGCTAGAGATAAAAAAGTTGTCCACAGAGAGCTATGTGAGTAACACCTTGAATTAATAAACTTTTAGATTAGTGAAGCACCTTCACACCTTTAATTGTTGCAGTTGATTATAGCACTGTTCATTTTATGAAACAACGTTTAGAAAATGGTAAGAGGATGCAAGCACAAACAACTCAAGAAAATGAGATTTCTATCAGTGGTTTTACCATGCAATGAGATTCTAATGAGAGCAGATAACCACAGAGGAAAAGATCAGTATCCAAATCAGAGAAGAAATAAGAAACGAGGCTCATTCCAATACTAATGAAAATATCAATCTGTTGTCTATAAAATGGCACAATGATGCATGAGAAAACCATTGAGGAACTAATGAATGCACCAAACTTTAAGTTATACCAATGTTAGTCTGCTGTCAAGAAATCCGATTGTTGTAGCTTATTGCCAAGAATATATTAGTCCTTAGATACCAAAATTCAATAACTAATTAAAGAAAAACTACAATGTGATGTGAGTCACTAGATGATCCAATCAGTCCACCAAATCACTTCTGAAATGATCACTGAATGCAAGATAAGGAGTACTAATGATCTAGATTCAAGCTTAGTGCCAAATGCAAAGGTAATATATCATTGTAATGTCAAGATCAGACCTATATCAGACCTCTGAAAAAAATATCATATTTCTAACAGTGAAATCAAGTCACCCCAATATGCATGCAATGATAGCCAAACACTTATAGTTGATCCTCTAAAACAAATGGCGATACCCCTGGAATTTCAGGTCTCACTTTCATAATTTAATATCAAACTTTTGTAATGATTCTAAAGAAATAAGCTGGCTGTAGCTAGTTTAACAAGTATATCAGTCTACCAAAGCTAGATCAGTTATCAAAATATGATGAGAAAGAAAGTTGATGAACTGTAAAAATAAACACCACTGGAATAATGCAACCAAACACTGTAATAATACTATTAGTCACTCAATATCAAGATTCATCATTGGAGAAGCATAAAATAAGAGCCAAGATACTTAGATTATTGTTGTGATAATTATGCAGTGAATTTTTAACCAGATATGTATTAACCATGCCAAATTTATTCAACAAAGTTTTGAAGATTCTTGATTCATTTCAATCTATTGTTTTGTCTATTTTTCCCCTACTGCATAGCATGCAATCAAACCATTGCCAAATTTGAAACTGTTTGGTTGATCATGAAAATTATCAATTAAGTAGTGTGATTTGACAATATTTATAAATTTCCCACCTTGGTCTTGTTATCTTCTTATCTTCTTGAGCTTGGATAGGATTTTTATTCACAATAATTCCTAGTCTCATCCATCCATGAGAAAAAAGATGAAAACAATCCCGATTCCTTACTTCAAGACTCGAGAGTTAATTCACGAAACTGTAAGGTGCTTCACATTTAATTATAATGAGAATGTACACTCAATCACATGAAATAAATCCTCTCCAATATAAAAATAGATTCTATCCAGATCTGTGGAGCCAATCAAAGTGTGAAACTGTCAAATAGGATTTTTTGGTATGTGATATTGTACACATGATGAATCGCATACTACAAGACCTCATCCAAATAGATCTACTGATCCAAGCATAGTCCAACGAATTCATGGTTTCCAAACATGCTCTACATTGTTTAACACCCATCCTCAATTTCAGAGTATCGGTGTGCTGCTTATTTGTTCACTAGGCTTTGAAGTTCTTAACTAAAGTATAAAGTGTTGCTCATCTATCGGTGATTAAAAAAAACATAACAAAGCAAACCTTCATTTCACAAAGACAAAATAAGACACGAGACACAAATTCTAGCAGACATTCATAAAATTTTCCCTGAATTTTGTGCGATCTGTCTCTTTATCGAGTCACTTTGGATGACTTTAGCTATTTGATGCTCAAAATACTCTATTTAAATCGAGTCATTTTGCAGAGTTTAGTTGTTTGATGCTGAAAACATTCTATTCAAGAAACGAATTTGGATGAAAAACACTCAAAGCATGTCCAAAATTGCAAAACCGTAGGCACTACACCACCATTGTCGAGTTGAAAATAGCGAAACCAAATCAATTTCGCAGCAAAAAGTTTGGCTTCCACGCTGAATTTATCGAATTATGTTAATTTAAAAAATTCTGTTACTAGCTTCCTTCCTATAGTGAATGATACATTAAGTTATATTTTCTATTAAGGGATTGATATGGAGGATGACTTGAATCATAAATTAGAAATGGGAAGTGGAAGCAGAATGTGAGAAAGAGAGTTTCAGAGATTAAAAATCAGAACCTACCATTCGCTATATGAAATCACCATTGGGCAAAAAAATGAAAATGAAAACACATCAAGAGAGTATGTTACTTGTATTCGGTTACACACTGCCAATAGCAAGGATTGAAAATGGACACGAAGGAAAATAAGTGGACCACCAACTGTAATGTAGAACGACTCTTGACAATGGGGAATTCCTAGATCCCTTGAGTGATTTTTTTTTTTTTAATCCTCAAATTGCTTGTTACAAACATTACACTGCCTATGACCGTCCGTAAAAGGGCAGGGTCCAATCAAAACAAATTTCACATACAGACCAATTTAAACTCTGTAATTCACTGGTGTAACTGTAATTAGGCTGGAGACTAGGGAATTTGGAAATGGATAATCACTGTCAGCCAAGCCAAGCCAACGAGGTGTATGGAATAACGAGGCCAATGACAGGAGTTTGTTACTTCACACATTTGTGTGATGAGATGGAAGCATTGAGATTGAACTGCAGAAACAGAGGCCAAAGCATTAAGTGTGGACCTAATGAAACAATGCCACAATGAAGAACCAACGAAAGCCACATACCCTCGATGAATAAAGTCACTCAAACTGAGTAAATATTAGTCGAGAACCCAAATTACGTCTGTATACTGTAAATCTGACAGGAATTGGCGAAAACAAAATGCCATGGCTCTAGCAAAAGCAAATCAGCTACTCATCCAATAATAATTAAGTCAAATAAGCAAATATATAGCTGGTCTGCAAAAAAATTATAGAGATCACAAAGTAAAGCCACTAATCAATGAGTGCAATGGCTCTTACAATACTACTCCATCAAAGATGTGCAAGTTGTATAGTCTCCAACAACAAAGTCATGAGGCACAATAAAGAACCAACTATATTTGCACGCCCTTAGTGAAGAAGGTTAGATTTCAAACCCTCATTGCCAATCAATTGTTCCGACTACAGATTTGACAGAAAAATTTCTTTACAACCGAAAATAGCCCAACATGTCAAGAAAACGGCCTTACGCATCTAGACATTGTGAATTGAGTGAAATTTAGAGGGAACTTGGTCGTATATTCCAATTTTGAGTGAAATTTAGAGGGATTGCAACAGTACACTGCAATTGAGTCCATATGCTACACATTCGAGTGAAATTCATAGGGAACTCGTTCATATGTTGCAATTTTGAGTAAAATTCAAAGGATTGTTGTAGTACACTGCAAATTTGTAGAATTTTCTACTAATTGGAGGTTGTATGTTTCGTACATAGACCACACACAAAACTTTGTCCCCCAAGAAAAAAAAAAAAAATCGGTTTAGATTTGAGGACAATTAATTGAAATTTTGTAATTTGGGGAAAATTTGTTGAAAAACATCCGTACGGACTTGCTGTACATAGATCCAAAGAGAAACCCTAAGTGAGCTACTGCACGACAATTATAAATTGGTTCGACTTGCTATCTACAAGTGAAATTGCAGTCTCCCAACAACAATCTCCCAACAACAAATAAAATATTTGCTGCAACACTTGCGAAGCTTGTTGGGGGAAGAGTGGAACTTGCCCATGGATCTGTTGCAGTCTTGAAAATTGTTGTTACAATATCTGTACGTTACTCACTGCTTCGACAACAGTTTGGTCCTCCAAAGAACTCGTTCATATGTTGCAATTTTGAGTAAAATTCAAAGGATTGTTGTAGTACACTGCAAATTTGTAGAATTTTCTACTAATTGGAGGTTGTATGTTTCGTACATAGACCACACACAAAACTTTGTCCCCCAAGAAAAAAAAAAAATCGGTTTAGATTTGAGGACAATTAATTGAAATTTTGTAATTTGGGGAAAATTTGTTGAAAAACATCCGTACGGACTTGTTGTACATAGATCCAAAGAGAAACCCTAAGTGAGCTACTGCACGACAATTATAAATTGGTTCGACCTGCTATCTACAAGTGAAATTGCAGTCTCCCAACAACAATCTCCCAACAACAAATAAAAGATTTGCTGCAACACTTGCGAAGCTTGTTGGGGGAAGAGTGGAACTTGCCCATGGATCTATTGCAGTCTTGAAAATTGTTGTTACAATATCTGTACGTTACTCACTGCTTCGACAACAGTTTGGTCCTCCAAAGAACCAAATATTAGCATTTTAGATTACCAATCTCAATAACACAAACTCATGCCTATGCTAGCCTCTACATTTGTTTTTTTTCATTTTGCAACAGTCTACTTGGTAGAAAAATACATTGTGAAAAAGAAAAAAATTCACAAGATGAAAAGGCTATTGCAGACGTCTATGCGCTCTCAGCTGGGCTAAAAGCCTACGTGACTTCCTACATAGCAAAATCGCTATAGGCCCTAAGAATTGAACCTATGCTCTGATACCATATGTAACAGTCTTGAAATAACAACACATAATTAATTAGATTAATCAAGTGATTTATATTCAACGAGCAATTTAGCAACTAGTTAACATTAAATTTTAAAAAGAAATGTGAGGAGAGACAACTTACCTGTGGAATGCTAGTTGAATGCTAGTTGAATTTTGGTACCTGCAAGAAAGTCTTGGGGACGACTCTCCACCCAACCATAGGCTCAGTTGCACAAAATCTTGCTACAACTGGCCACCTCTGAGCCCTCAATCAACGTACTACTTCCAGGTATCCTTTGCCTCACAACACTATTCTCCCAAGAGAATGGATGGTGGAATCATGGAATGATGGAATGCCTCTCATCTTCCTCACCATCTATTAAATAGAGCAAACATTGGAAGGGGAACCACATGCACACACTCCATGTGTCAACATGAAACTTTATTATTTCTTGTTTTATTTCTTTTGTTTTTACTTTTTGATAGCTTTACTGATTTTTACTGCTTTGTTGTTTTATTTCTATTTATATTTATTTAGAGCTTTAGTATTGTTATTTATTATTTTATTATTATTTATTATTTATTACTATTACTATTTTTTATTTATGTTTATTATTTATTTCTTGTATTTTATATTATATTATTTATTATTTTTATTATTATTTATTATTTATTATTAAGGGACATTACATTTATGTTATGAATAAGACAATCGACATGATTCTTTGTCATTTCTGTTAAATATTATAAATTTTGATGTATGTGATTTGTGGCACGAAGGGGATCAACAACTCTCATTCCACTCCGCATTCCCCAGGCCCATCTGAAGTTTAATCAATGGGGGGGTGCAAAAAGCAGTCAACCCTCATACCACCTCTTCCACATGCCCTTCTCACATTCACTCCACACCCCCTCGCTCCAATACCACAAACTGCCTCCTACCCCCTTCGAAATCCACTCTCTCCCATCCATAAACGCGTTACACCGCTCCTGCTAGTTTTAAATAAAACTCTCGTTTTTGCCAGCTATCATCTCCCCATTCACCAACCATATTCTCGTTGTACACTACCCGTTTCACATTAATGCCCCTGCACCCATTTAACAGATAAACCATTTAACCTACATAAAACATTTTTATGTTTCATTGAATTTATTTGTTGCTTGTATTTTCTGTGCTCTTCAAAGTCATAAACTGAACCATTTTCTACCAATTACCAAGCCAAACAGCCACCAAAAGTGACCAGTGGAATTCAAGAGACCATTCTAGCTATCAGTCAATAAGAGAATATTTTTTCTCCAGGTAATTACGGTTGTTTCTCAGTGCTTTTTCTTTCAGTCATGGCTTCAAAGAAGAAATATAAAACTTTAGAAAACCCCATGCTTCCTCCCACAATCGACTTAGACCATCTGCCATTAGTTGACTAGCTCTATAAAGTTTCTGAAACCAATTGTGATTTCGATGTTTATGAACTCCACAATTGGTTAAAACATAAATTTTTAGACCTAAGTGATGAATTAAACCTTTGGAATTAATCTTTACCTCAATTTATCATTCCACAAACCCATCATTTCCCTAAGTTTATTTCATGGTGTCATGTTAGGTATGTTCCCAGTCAAAGAGTAATGGTTTCCCAAAATAATGAAGATCGTTTTACAATTACTACTAAATCAATTAATAAAATGTTACAGATTCAAAACCCTAAACCCTTGCATCCATTTTCTCCAGACTCCCTTATGGATATCTATAAAAATCCTTATGTTCCCCAAAGAGCCAAGATTGTTGAAACCTTTCTACCAAAATATGTTCAATTGCCTAAACCAACCCACGATATCAATCATCTATGTTTCCAGAAATGACCAAGTAGATAATATCCATTTTCTCGTGTCTGTGAGGTTATTATTTCGATTAGTGGGTTGATGAAGCCATTATAGGTTTCTTGTTAGTTTTCTTAGTTAATGAAAGGTCATCCCTTATCTTCAATTATAGTGAATTCTTAGTAGAATCAATTCATGATCAGTTCATGAAATTATCTACATAAGGAGTGTTCAAATATGCTTCTGCCTTAGTATAATTTTTTCCTGTTTTATCAATCAAAGAGGCTTTATTTTCCCTTACAAAATATGGATAGCCAAGGAAATCCACAATCAGGAATACACTGGACTTCCTTGGTAAGGATGAACACGACTGAATTCACTTTCAGTGACTTTGTGGATCAATTTTTATATGTTGTTTATTTCTTATTAAACAGTGATGTAGAACCAAGGATTGTGCCAGAGATCATAAAAATTATACATCTCAGTGAACAAACCAAAACAGGAGATTGGCATTTATACCAAAATTATATAGATATTAGGATCTATGGATGTGAAGTACCTCCATATAGATTACCTACATTTGTCCCTATCTGAATTTTTGCATTGGAATATATCAAACAAATGATCAACATGGATCAACTTCATTTTGTAATAGCAAAGAAGAAGGCTCAATTTAGAATAAAAACTCAAGTAGGGCCCTTTATTTGTAATGCTAAATTAGTAGGGAAGGAAGAAAAAACTCTTTTGAAAAATATGAATTTTAAACTTAGTTTCACCTGGTTGTATGATCCCCTAAGAGTGATTCCAAAATTAAGGGTAGAGCAAAAAACTACCCCATATGCTCACACTCCTAGGCCTGAGATAGAACAATACATGAACCAGGATGAATGGAAGAAGAATACTCCTCAAGAGGCAGAACAGTAGGCTATGTCATATACATCATCACAGGCTCCTGTACCAGAAGAAACGCAGGACAAAAGGCGAAGGGATAGTTTGTCCCCTATGGTGACAAAAATTTCAGCCAAAGAATTCAAAATATACACTAAGAGGTAGAATACAAATCATACAAGTGAAACAAAGCAAGAAGATACTACACAATAGTACCCAATTTTCATGACAAACCCTTTTGTGCTATCATCTCTTAGGATAGGAGCAATGACTATAGGACCTCCTATGTCTTCAGCCAGTTCAGATGTATCATCATCTCAGACAGGAGAATTGAAGCAGAATCAGAAATAACATAACATATTTACAGTTTACAAGGAAATTAAGAAGAGGAATGAAGCTTTGAAAGCTTCCACTTATTTACAGTTATGGAAGAAAACATCAAACTCACAACACATGCTACTTACTGCCTTCGACACTGAGAAGGGAAAGATGCAAATCACCTTCCTGGAACCCAAAATCACTCATCCTAAAAGTGGAGATGATTACACTAAATCGGTGTTTTCTTTTTATACAAATTTAATTCATCCTATTGACCAGATTGATTTACATGAACAATCTAGTGAGATGATATATTCTTCTCTCACAAGTTCATCTATGACAATATCTAAACTTCAACCATCATTAGAAAATATTCAGTCTCAGTTGAAGATAGAAAAAATATCTTCCTTAGCTAAATATACAATGATTAAACCTTTAGAGGATTTAGTGGTAAAGTTGGGATATGATCTGACCAATGTCAATGCATCAGAAGAGGTAATTAGGAGCAAGAATGCAATCATAGTTTCTTTGAGAAAACAACTTAAGCTTCCTTCTACAAGACATCCACAGACTAAATAAATAGGGCAACTAGAAAAAGATAAGGCTTGAACATGTTCAAAATCATAATTGAACATAATTCACAGAAAGAAAAAATGGAAATTGAGATTGAAAAATTTTTAAAGGAAGAATAACAATAGGGAACACAAGAGAAAAATGTTGTTTTTTCAGCACTTGTAGTGATAGAAATTCCAGTTACATCTACAACAACAAGAGCATCTATATCAACAACCATTTCAGTAGTGGAAACTCAATCAATTGATTTAGCAACAAACCTTGCAAAGGCAATGGAAGATTTATCGATTAAGGGGCAAGAAATTGAGAAGTTAAGAACTCAGCTTAATAATTAACAAGAGTAAAAACTAAATATTGGTAATGTATATTTAGTTTACTTACAGAAGACACACAGGCTTACACAGAGAATTGAATTCTTAGAAAACCATTTTGTCATAGCTGACACCATTACATAGGATAAGGAGAGTATTTGGACAGAAATAAATGAGGCCATCACTGATATATGGCCTTCAATTGAGATCATATTTTAGCAAGATGAACTAGTGCAGAGAGCCAAAGAAGTAATATCAGATGTGAAGAAGGAATTGGGTTTAAAACTAGGAAAATAAAATACATTGATAAGGGTTTTGAATTCCAAAACCAAAGATGAATTGGAAGAATATAACATAGAGGATAGAACAAAGAATATTTTGGAAGTGAGAAGGATTCTCACTAAGAAAAATTGGATGTTGCAACTGGAAAACAAGTGTCATAACCTCGAATCACATATCCAGAGGTTTCACAAAAAGTTCTTTGTGTGACATCAAAAAGGATTGCCTGGATTAAAGGGAATTGGAGATACATTGATTGATCTATAACAATATAAAAGGAAATTATATTCAATTACCACATATAAATCCATATTTTGAAATATTAAAGGTACAATCATAGGTAAAGATTTTATGGAAGGCCTCAGTTATGATTTATTCATCAAGCATGATATAAATCATGTATTTTGGTTAAACCAAATTTCCAAAAAGACACTGAGGTAGATGAAACATTTAGAAAATTGGTCAAATATACAATTCTAGATGAAGAAAGATGGGAATAACTATGCAAGTTACTGGGGTAAATGAGTCAGCAATCATTAGCAGTTATCAACAACATAGTAGCAAATTAATCAACGTACATCAGCACCAGAAATCCTCGAAAGCGGTGACAACAACTTCAACAATTTTATTTTTCTATGTTTTTGCACTATTTTGGTAAAAAATAGTTTTAGATATTTAAGTCTACATATTTTGGGAAAATTGTCTATAAATATTCCCAAAATCGAATTGTAAAAGGTTGAACCCTTGGGATAATTTTTCTTGAGAAGAATTACATGTATTTGAAGTTTTCTGATATCAATGAAAGGGTTCTGGATTTGCTTCAAATAACATGTCAAATTTGTGAGTTCTTTGTAAGTTATTCATTTCCTTTTGTTGTTTCTGCATGTATTTATTTTTATTGAAGAAATCGGGGTAAGATATAACTGAATATCAGTCTATCTTAAATCCCCTATGAAGTTATAATATATTACAGAGATTAGTCTATTAGACTATCTGTCTAAATTAACTCTATAATAATTCATTGTCACTTCTTCATAAACATAAATGCATTTTGTTAGGGAATGAACATAGTTTATTAGCATCTTTTTCTTATGATAATTTTGAATATTCTGTTTGAATACTTAAAACTCATAGCTTTTAAGAACTCTTCCTTCCAAATATTTTTAAATCTAAATCATTGTTTAGATGTAAAGAATCAACCCTTTCATTGTATTAAGATAATTTAGGATGCAATACATGTTTACATAAGCTTAAAACATTGATCATCCGTAAATTAAAAACAACAAAACATTTCAAATGCTCTGACATAATTACCTAACCTAGAATTATCTCAGAAGACAACATGTTGCAAAATTACATTCCAAGATTTAATCATTTATTGTAGTCAATTAATATAATTACATCTCTTATAGATTGGAATCACTCATGGCATCCTTCTTTAAGGATTGATTTTCTTCCCAGTTTTTCCAAGTTTAAACGGAAAACTTGAAAGAAGATACCAATGAGCAAGCTTAAAGATGACTAGTAGAACTTCCTCTATATGACTTCACTCTGGTTTATAATTTTGTTTTTCCATATTTTCATTAATATGAGGTATTGAGTTGTCTTCCCCATTAAATGGTCCCTATGATTGGTGTTCTCATCTCTTTTTAGTGGATAAAAAGCTACCTACTAACACATAGATATAATTATAGCATTGATTGATTGAGTATCATTATGTAAGGTCCGAAAGGAATTTCTTATAATATGATCCTTTCTTCCTGGTTTCATTGCGATAATTCATTAACAGTGAAATTAAATCTTTCATTTTTCCTATTAAAAAATTAACAAAATAAACAATTCCAGCACAAAATTATATCATCGCATATATAATCTAAGATACACAATTATCATGACACATCAACAATACCTATATTATCATACCAGTATAAAATATTCATAGCAATAGCACACCACTTTGCCATGTTTGGTTACACCCCTAATTACATACAACAAACTAACCATTTTCTCATGGAAAATTTTTCCCACCAAAACCTAAAAGTTCAACTTTATTTGTATGCACATGGGCTCACGCTTTGAAGCTTAGCTTATGAAATTTAACTTTGTAAAGCTTGTCCATTTCCTTCTTGTCCTTTGTGTAAAAGTTTTGTTTTTTTGTTTTTTTTAGGGTAAAATGATGGCGATATTTCAACTAAATTCAGTTATATTTTGTATTTTAATAAATAGTATTTTAATATTTCGATAATTAATATTTATAATTTTATTAATAAAATAAAAATAATAAAAAAATTATATTTAATTAATTTTAAAAATAAATATAAAATAATTAACTATTTTAAAAATATATTTTTTACATTAGTGTTATTATTATTATAAGTTGAGATTATTGATTGTTAATTAAGATTATTCTGGGCGATTTGGTGGAATGGCTATTATTTTTTTCACAAGTACAAATTTTTGCAAGTGGTATGATGAGCTTTAATTTCTTGATAATTATTATTGGATGAATTTGTGACTTTGAGACTAATAAGGAGGCTGATTTCTTTCCTCAAAAAAATAAAAACGGGGAAAAAAGAGGGAGATTGATATCCTTAAGAAAAAGAAAAGGAGGCTAACTTTTTTCCTAGGAAAAAGAAAGAGAAGAAGACGAAAAATAGAGGTTGATATTTTTTATTATGTTTTTGTATATTGTTTCTTTTTGTAAGTCAAATATTTTTCATTAATCAAAAAGTGTGTACAAGGATGTCAAAATGCATGTGGCCTCACCCTAACCATATTTATTGACCAATGTTATTACCATGCTACAGACAAAAAGAAAAATACCCAACTGGGAGACCCATAGCCTTATAGGCCTTACATGCCCAAAAACAAAAAGAACTAACAAGACACTAGTTATCATAATTAGTCATCAGAAGTGATAGAGGAAGGATTATATGGTCTTGTCCCTAGAGGAGGAGTTGGGCGGTAAATACAGTGGACATCTTGCTCAAAGTGAGCAAGCCAAGATTCCAACTTTTCGGTTTTCTTTGTTAGAATATTTTGATCACGCCAAACAACCACAATTCATTCACAAACATTACATTGAAAGTAATGGGGTTGCTCCAATTTGGCCATAATTGCCTCGTGTTCTTCTCTCTGGAGTCTTTCATGAGATTACAAAGTGTCCAAGATGGACTTAAGCATCTCCTGTTGCGTTAGAGATCTATCGATGTGACCAACAGCTACATGTCCCATAAAAACCATGCTTCTTAGCCTACCACCCATCCCTCGTGTACTCGAACCTCATCCATAGCCTGAACTTCCACCTTTGCTGCCATCTCCATGACCATATTGAGACCGACCCCTACAACCTCTACCACCCACTGATGAGCACCAATATCACAACAAGAATGTTGCAACTCCTGGGGCTACCAACTTTACTTTATCAACCCGACGTTCGTACAAACTTGGATGTGACAGTGTTGTATACACAAGTAAATGTGAAGGGTCTGCTCTTTGTCACTGCTAAGCTAGCGATAGACCAATAATGTTTTTGAAACCAGACTTCTATGGATTTAGAAGAAGCTTGATTACCAATGAGGGAAGAGAAATCTACTCTAAGAGAAATCTTGTCTATTGCTGTAAGGAAAAAGACTGAAATCAAATGCTAAAACACACAATTTTCTAACTAGTTGCTAATATGCTATGCTTTAAAAGAATGTTAAGTTAACATGTAGGCAAATCTATTGTCCTAAGCATGCAAATTCAAAGCATCAAACATTCTACTATTGTGCATGTAAATGAATAAAATAATTCTATTTTTCTTTTTGCCATTTTTTATGTGAAATTGTGCAAGATAATCTCTTTTGGTGATGTGGAAGGTGGCTTAGGGATGCTGGTGAATGGTTAGAAGGTTGGGGAGACCAGTAGGTGACCTTTTTTAGCTTCCTAGAGGCTTTTCCCTCAATTTGGCCTCAAAACAGTTCATTACAGGAAAACCTACAAGATGTCCTAATGTGTCCTAAAGGATGTCCTAAAAACCTACAAGATCCACTGTGTTTCTGCAGGATATAGCTGAGAGAAAAAGGATGGGTTTTGAAGGTGATGGAAGGCTTAATGAAGGTATTTAGTGGATGGAATAAGGCAAGAAAATTCCTAGGATCACTTCAGAACTCAAAACCAAAGTTGGGAGATGGTTGGATTTACTCAACAAGCTTGGAGAAGTTTCGTTGTGAAATGATGAAATTGGTGAGGATCTTGTGAAAGAAAGTGATGACCATGGGTGGATGAAGTTGGAAGGAGGTTTCTGACTATGAAGTTTCACTATACTTCTGAGACACCTGCGCTGCATCAAACATTGACATTTACCCAAAAATCATGTAAACAAGAAGAATTTCAATGATCTAAGAAAACAAAATTTCATGAGCTAGTTGTCTACTTCATGCATGAGGAAAACATGCAAAATAAGATGGAGCATTTTTGAGATCTAACATAAGATTGAGGATAGAAGAAATGATAACTAAAGCCTACTCTTGCAAACTGATCAAATGTTGGCCTAAGTACAAAAAACCCTAAATTCCATGAGAAACTAGAATTCTTTCTTTCTGGGGTTGCATAGGAGTTCTTTCATCAAACCATGATCCCTGAAGGACTGAGTGAGGCCAAAACCACCTATTGACATCTTTTTTGTGTTCCTTTATCTCTTTTAAACTACTGCTAAAGTAAAGCACAAATGAAATAAAACTAATAAGCAAACTAATCAAATCTACACTACTTGCAGTGAATTAATTCTAAAGACAATTCAACCTTAATTTATGAATTCAATCTAAGCATACAAATAAAAGAAGAGGAGCCTTTGCTTCTAGGGTTGGGACCTAACCCAAGAGCTTCAGCCCTCTAAGTTAACTCAGTGTTGGATCAAGGAAATGCTCATTCTCATTATCAAAACAGAAAATTACATAGCAATGTCTTCCACAGGTCTTGAACTCGGAAATGACTAGTGTTTTTACAACAAAAATTTGAATCCTAATGAGGCTCTAGGCCTCTTTATTTATACAACTGAAGTTCCCAATGACTTCCTTAAATCTAGGGAGGCTCAGCTCCCAAACTCGAGATAAACTATCTCTTTAACTCTCACTTGCTCGGTCGCCTTTTGATCTCCATGACTTAGCTTCTTGTACTCTGAGCTAGTGTGATTGATGGAGGAATATTCAAATGAGGGAGGAGTAAATGAGGTGGATCTACCTCCTACAATCTCTCCTCCTTATCTCATTCAAGTTTCAGCCCTTAATTAGCTAACGTTCCATGATTTTCTCTCACAAACCTGTAATCAATGCACATTAATCCACTAGGCATAATATCTCACTTTGACTCATCTCATTAAACAAAATACAATCAAAATATGTAATAAATTGTGAGAAGAGTTGATTTGACTAAGCTAGGAGGTGAATTAAGGTCCATATAGTTACCCAATGATGAGGCTCACCATCACCCCCCTACTGAAAGTGTTGCTCATCCTCTGAGAAACTCAATCAATATCCATGGCTTTAATAGCTCTAGTGGCCTTCTTGACATCCCATGCTTTTGTTGTAGTTTCCTATTCCTGTGCATAGAATCCTGCCTTCCTTTCTATCTCCTCCCACTACTTTCTTTCTTATGTTTACTTCCTTCCTTCTAACATCCCTAAGAGCAGTGGTGGACTAAGTTTCAAGCCAATCCATTTGACTTTGAGTCTTTGGAGGGTTTTCTTGTACATGGGTGTCCTATTTAGTGCTTCTCTCATTCTTTGAGAAGAATGGTACTCTCTAATTTTCAAACTGTAGGGAAACGCATTCCATTTGCTTTGGAAAGCTTGCATGCTGTCATCCCCTAACAACTTGAACATATCCTCAAAATTGTAATTTCTTGCTCTTGGGAAACAATATACTTGGGTGTAAGTTGAGGGTCATTTGCGATTAACTTATGTGTGATGATGCCAACCATTAGATTAGACTGCTCAGCTCTTATCATGAGAGGGTCTATTTCTTCCCTTGCCATTATTTTCTTCATTTCATCATCCCTTACTTCCTCATGGTTCATCCATGATGTCAAAGCCATCAACTGTAAATCCGCTAGTTTTGCATTAGGGTCCAATACATTTAGATCTGTTGAGGCTAAGTTATATAGGTAGAACTCAGATAGTTTAGCCCTATCCCCCAATGTGCTTTGATCACAAAGATCAATGAACTATCTATAATCCTGGAAGGGCATAGTGCTTCTATGTGCTAGGGTCTTGATTTGGAACTGCAACAAATGTTCCTTAAGGTATAATGCATAGGAATTAGTTGGCATCTTTCACTAGAATGCCTCTAAGGATAGACTGGCCATGGATACCAATCGATTCTCTCTTTCTTGTAGTTGTCCTTTTAACCATGCATTTTCTACCTCTAACTAAGTTTTCATTATTTCTTCTTTGTCCTTCAGGCTACTTAGTTCTCTGCCCATCTCTTTAACTTTTTCCTCCATGTAACGTATGTCCTCCACCCCTTTTGCTTTAGTAATATGCATCCATCTATGTGTTCTTGCCCTCTCTCTCTCAAGCTCAAATTATAATGGGATGAAAATTTTTATGGAATGACCCTACCCCCTTCAATAAACCTGTAGTAGGAGTCAAGGTTAGGTTGAGGACTAGGATCCCTTAGCTCTGGATCCTCCTTCCTTGTTTCTTGTTGCATACTCCCTTCTTTATCCAATTTTTGAGTTTCCTGTAGGTTTAGCAGAGTTTCCTGTAGGATTGCCTCTGCTTCCTGTAGGTCCTTCTGTATATCCTGTAGGATGTCTTTTCCTTTGGATGAGGTAGATCTAGTGACAGGCCTTCTAACATAAGTGATAGGAGACTGGGGGAGGCTTGTCCTGAGGATCCTTCTCCTTGAGTTTTCATAAGAGGGGCCATCTTATCCTGCTATTTAGGTGAGTCTTCAATAACAATAGGAACCTCAGTGGGAGTTTGAGGTTTTCCCTACCTTATTCTTGTACTTTTTCTTGTCTTAAAGTACAATGGAGTTTGTCTCTATCTTTTGCCTTTTTGTTTGATAGGGGTACTAAGGGCAATGAGGGAAGCTGTTGCCTCTTTCTCAGTGGGTTTTGGAGATACCCTAGGTGATTCCTCCTTGTCTTCTGCCTCCTATTTTCCATCCACCCTCTCATCTTTCTCTTTCTCCTCTTCTTCTCCCTCTATTTTCTCACTCTATTCATCAGTTTCCTCCTTTGCATCTTCTTCTATTTCTTCACCACTTTCCTTCTACTTTTCTTCCTCTTCTTCCTCATCTCTTTCCTCTTCATCCCTCTCTATTTCTTCTTCATTTTTTTTAGTTTCTTCTTCATCCCTTTCACTGGAAGTAGGGCTCTTGTCATTTTCAAGGGATTTTATATCCTCCTCTATTTGCATGTCTCTGAAAATTGCCCATGTGATAAGAATTCTGAGGTTTTGGAGGGAATCTTTTATGATAAGTCTAAGTAACCCATGATGGGCTAGTTTTTGCTAGTTTCCTTCCTGCACCTTCATGCTCATATATATCACTAATTGAAGAAGGAAGTAGGGTATGTTGAGTCTGTTTTGAGGAGGTTTGTCTGCTCCAAACCTCAATTCTTCAAGAAGCCTAAGCGGGTATCCATATATCACAATGTACCTACCTTCACATGAGATACAATTTATAAGGTGGTAGCTAATTTCATTCCAAGGATAGGGTAGGCTTGCTCTTCTCACCCCATTTTTGTCTTCCATGGCCCCCTCTCTGATGAGCCTCATCATTGGGTAATTATATGGGCCTTAATTCACCTCCTATATTAGTCAAACCAACTTTTCTCATAACTTATTACATGTTTTTTATTATATTTTGTTTATGAGGTGAGTTAGAGTTGGATATTATGCTTTGTGGACTAATATGCATTGAATGCAAGATTAAAGGAGAAAATCAAGGAATTTTGGCAAAGTCTAAGGTCTAAACTAGAATGGGACAAGGGAGAGGGATTGTAGGAGTTAAATCCTCCTCATTTACTACTTCTTCATTTGAATATTCCTCCATTCATCACATCAGCTCAAAGTGTAAACAACCAAATCATGAGGACTAGAAGGCAGTCGAGCAAGTGAGAGACAAAGCACCATTTTACCTCGAGTTTGGGAGCCGATCCTCCCTAATTTTAAGGAAGTCGTTGGGGACTTTAGATGTATAAGAAGAGAGGCCTAGGACCTCAGTAGGATTTAGATTTTTATTGTGAAACTCTAATCTATTTTTGAGCTGCAAGACTTGTGAAAGTTCTACTGATGTAATTTGTTGTTTTGGTAATAAGAATGAGTTTTGTTTTGAGTCAAAACTGGGTTAACTCAGAGGGTTGAAGCTCTTGGGTTAGTGGCCAACCCTAGCAGCCAAGGCTCCTCTTTATTTTACATGTATGTTTAGTGTAGATTCATAGCTTCATTGTCAATTTTCTTTTTAGATGCATCTCCATTACAAGTAGGGTAGATTAGATTGGTTGTTTAATAGTTTGCTTCAATTTGTGCCTTATTTCAAGTAACAGGTTTGTTACAGATACATTTAGGCACATCACTCCCATCATTCAGATAAGTACCATTAGGGCTCATCAAACCCTAATTTAGTTTCTACATGCCCTAGACAAGTCACCTATTTGAATGCCTCCTTCCCTAAGATTTCTTTGGCCTAAATCCCTCTAGAATTGCCTTATTGAGGGACCAACACAACCTTCGATAGGGGTAAGTGCGCTTCAGTGCAGGTAGGCCCATGTCAGGGTGCTTTGTATAGCAACTAGGCCCCCTTTGACCTACGCTAGGTGAGATTGAGTGAAATTCACATAGGGTTCTGGGAATATTCTCATCTTTTTGAGGCATCTAGAATATTACCATACTTATCATCTCCTATGAGCTCAAAATTGGATAGGAAATGAGTTAAGTAACCTCCTATCCTCTCATCCCTTCCTGCATGGATACTAAATCTAAGTTTGGAAGGCCATTCAATACCCTCATTCATGACAAAAGTTCCTCCATTGGCCTATAAATTGAGCACTCATCTAGGTGATCAGGGGCTAGACTTTGAGAATTTGTAAGGAGAGACTATTGGAGTGAGATTTGAGATTTTAAGTGAGTAATGTTATGCTTCTGGAGTGTTGTGCTATTGATGTGATGTTGGTTGGAACCCAAGCTGGAAGAGTGGCAATGGATCGAACTTCATGGTTGTAAGTCTTCCTTCTATCTAATAAAGCAGTTTACACCTTTCTCCATATGCTTATCTTGATATATGATATTTATAAGTGTGAATGTATCTGATTCCATTTACTTGTATTCGATAGATCTTTTGCTTTGATTGGTTCTCTGTCTTTTATTTATGATTGCAGGTATTGTTTGAGCAATTTAAGTTTGAGAAGGAGCGACGAGAGTCGAGCAAAGGAGATAAAAGGAAAGAGAGAAGAAAAAGTAGGTCCTTCGATTCCTTTGTATTATTTATCGTTTATAGAAAAACAATAAGTGCTTTAAATTTGTTGTTCTAGGTATACCTACCTACCTAGGGAATTAATATTTATCCGTAGATACCAAATTCATCATAACATATTAGCAACTCCACTGGGGAATGATCATCATTTCGAATATTTTACCTCCATCCTAGTACAGTCTAGTAGACCTTACTTGCTTCCATTGATCTTCTTTCAGCCTTTTGAAGTGTTTTTTGGTGAAAATTGTGCTTGCAATCCCCTAGGATGGCCTCTCTAGTACCAACGCAAGCTTTGTCTAGAGACAGAGCACTTCAAAGCACCCCTGGCTTGAGAAAAGTGCTCTAAAGTGTAAAGTCTCTTGTTCAAGGTTGTGTTGATCCCTCTTAGGACAAAAATCCCTCCTCTGAGTTGATTTTTTGCCAAATTTCCTTCTATTTCTGCTTGCTGAATGATCAATGATGCTTGTCTATATGAAATCAATTTGTGTTTCCTTTACCAAACCTACTTTATCTTTGATTGTTTAGTGTTTCTTAAATGATTTATTTATCACTATCAATTCATTGTCAAAGTTGGATTATAGTCGATTGATCTTTGTTCAAAAGAAAGTGTCGTAAAAGTCTTCATTTCTTTCGAAACGGAACTATCGTAAAACCTTCATTCTTGCAAAAAGATTGATTGAGTGTATGTTCATTAGTTTCCTTTTTTGTTCATCATAACATTAAGGGAATTGAAAAGAAAAAATTGCATTGTGCATTAAAAGATTTTGTGTGTACTCATAGGAATATTTTAGGGAAATTGCATTAGATATTTTCTTTGTTGTTTGATTACAAGGATCTGATTGCTATATTCATACTAGCTAAGGTTTTCATTGTCAAAATTGAATGAAAATAATTCTTATCATATTATTTGCGTTCTAGGAATTGAAAATGCATCATGTGGTGAACCTCAAAAGGCAAATTCTTAATCAAGATCAACTTAAAATTAACATCAATTAACCTAATGGAGCATTGTCATCTTACGCAAAACATTTAGAGGTTCTAGGCTAGAGATGTGTTATGGTGTCGTAAAACATAGTAGCTATCACTAAATTTTATGTGATACATTTCGAGTGTGATACCTCATTCCATGTACGTGAGTATATCATAGCCCATCCATGTACCTTCGGGTATATAGGGTGGTGTTATAGTACGTAAAGTATATAGGAATGCTCTCATTGTGTGGTTTCGCATTAGACAACGCTAATACGGATTGGGTCTCCATGTACTTTCAAGTATATATGGGAGGAAAACACTAGGTTTCTATTCATCCTTAGGTAACCGAGTTGGACGCGTTGTACACTGTGATACACCAAACACAACATTCGGGGAGATTGTCTGCCTTACTTCTTGGTTCGCAAGGAGGTATTCTATAGTTAACAGTTGCTTGGTAAACATTTTTCCTAGCTTACTCGATTTTTTTTATTTCCTTTTTGTAATAAAATCAATCAACAATTATGGAGGAAAATCAACCCTTACCCCATCGTTCACGGAGAGCAGCGAGTAAACCGCCTTTATTGCCTGAAGCTACACCTATCCGGTCAAAGAAGTCTCATTTGACTGGATCAAGTACTTTACAAGCATCTAGTTCTTCATCTGAATTACTGGAAACAACCATACTGGTAAGTACTGTAACCCCAGTTACTCCTACGGTTACTTGTACATCTATTACTGAAGTGGAATCTCCACAATTACCTGAGGAAACTGGAACTGAATTTAGTGGAACGATAACCCAAGTTGTTCAACAACAAGTTGATTCTCAATCCAAAGTTGTTGAATAAGAATTTACTTCTAAACCTGAATCTTTTCAAATAGAAGAGGATCCTGAACCCATCACTGTTCAATCAAAAGTTACTTATGAACCAAAATTTGTTCACGAAGCCTAACCTAAACTTGTTATTTTACCAGAACATTTGGATCTTGAGGTTGCAATCAGAAGTTGTTACCTTACCAGAAGAAGATCGAACAGTACATCCTCAGACATCTGTAACTATTGAGACTTCCTCTTTACCTAAGAAATACCAACCTCAACATGTACTTGGAAAACAAGCTCATGCTGGGTTTGGTCAGCAACAAGTTTATCCAAGCCCTGGTCAACAAGCCTATGTTGGGTTTGGACAACAACAAATTTACCTTGGTGCACAACAACAACCTTACACTGGATTTGCTCAACAAACTTACCCATATCAAGGTTACCAGCAACAGATACCTTATACTAGTATGCAAAGGCCCATTTCCCAGGCAATCCCATCTCACCCTGGATATGCTCAACCTGACCTCAATAGACAGTTGCATTTCATTGTGACACTTGAGTTATCAAATCTAAATTGGTTCACCAATGACCCAATTCTTTATGCACCTTGGTGGCTGATGATTACTCATAAGTTACCTTGTGATATTGCAAAATTCAATGAAAACCCTAGAGAAGACCCATCCAACCATGTCATGACATTTCATTTATGGTGTTCATCATACTCCTTGAATGATGATTCTGTTAGACTTCGTCTTTTTCAGTGAATGCTTACTGGTTTGGCTACAAAGTGGTACATTGAGTTGCCATGAGCTTCTTTCGATAACTTCACTACCTTAGCTACCACGTTTTTAACCCACTTCCAGTTACCCATACAATATGAAACTGGAACAGAACTATTAACCAACTTTAAACATACTACTACTACTCATATCTATGATCATATTCATGAGTGGCATCGTCATCGTCGAATGGTTAAAACTTTTGTTCTGGATCAGATTTTGGCTTATTAGTGGTTTATAAAATCCTTGCTACCATCTATTACTGAGGATGTGGCAAAAGGTGGAGTTGTCACAAAAGAGCAAGTAATTGCTCGTGCCCATTATTTGGACTTGATTTATACATAGTCTGGCACACTATATGACCAGTTCTTGAATGCACCCCAATCATCTTTCATTATTCCTCCTCCAACATCGAGTAAGGACTCTCATGCCAGTGATGGTGTGATTGGTTCTTCGAGCACACAAATAGAAGGTAGACCATCTGATAAAACACTTTGCATTTCCAATCAAACTACAAATTCACCTAATAACACTCTTACTTCCGAAATTAATGTTGTGTCATCTGACATGGGCAATAATGAAAAGAAACGAGGAGGTAAGAAGAAGGGGAAAAACAAGAAGAAACAAAACAATTCCCCTCAAGAGAAATCATCTGATTCCTCTTCTTTGGCTAGGAAACATCATTACCCATGTTTTATTTGTAACGATGAGCATTTTACGTGAGATTGTCCTCATCACTTTGAAGTCTCAAAGCTTCTGAAGACTTCTAATACATCTGCAGTATTGACTGATCCTTTTTCAAAACTGAAGACAAATATGGCTGCTACAGACCATGCCTCCACTTCCCAAGTGCTTATGCTATCCACCTCTAAGTTGAAAGATGATGTTTTGGTGTCAACACGAAGTAAAGATTATGGAAATCAATCATCATCATCAAATAACCAGGCTGATCAACCTAACCTTCGACTTCAACTTTGAATGATCATATTCCACCACCTATTACACCAGAGTTAACAATAAAACCACCTAAGGGAGTTGTACATAAATCAACATTTAACCCTCGAGCTCGAGTTGCACAAAATTATAATATAGTAGAAGATTTGGCTCAGTCACCTTCTGCTATGTCTGCACTCGAGGTACTTCAAAACTGTCCCTCCCAAAAGTAGGATTTGTTGTTAGCAATTGGTGGAATCAATTTAACTTATTCCAATCTTGTGGATTTCAACCATGCGGGTTATGTGCCACAGTTACCAACACAATTAGCATTTCTTATTCATGTAAATGCCTTGAATAAACTTGTTCATCGAACCATTATTGAAGATGGGGAATCTACTTGTATAATGTCTATGAGTTGCTGGAAAACACTTGGCTCACCACCTTTGTCACATTCACCAACAACATTAAAAGCTTTTGACGGTCGCACATATACGCCTTGTGGGATATTTAGTAATATGCAAATCAAACTAGGAGGCAAAACAATAACTATTGAAGTTGAGGTCATTGACAGACCCCTTGACTATAACATTTTACTAGGAAGACCATGGGTGTATGCTATGGTTGTTGTGCTTTCAACATATTTTTGTATGATTGCATTCCCTCATAAAGGTGGAATCACAATTATCGACCAACTCGCCTTCTTTGCCTCTAGTTCACAGGTTAATGGAAACATTCCATTGGTACACAAACCCCCGCTATCTCCTCAAAGCATTGGTGTAGGTCTCTTTAAAGAATATTTCCTAATGGGTACTTTTTCACTACTACCACCATCGAATTTGGTGGAAGTGGCAAAAGTTGAGACTTGCAACATGATATCTTCCACTTCATCTGACTTAAGGAAGATTACCAATAGTTTTGAAGTTGATAGTAGTAATGAAATCATGTCGCTAAGCCCTATTGAGATAGCATAACAATTAATATTTATGGCTTACGTGATGAATCCAAATCCATCTTCATCAATTGTATGGGTAGATCGTTCATTAGAATTTGGTATTTCTTCCGATCCTTTTTCATGTATATTTTCTACTAATGAGGGAATTGTCCAATCAATGATGATGTAAGGAGAACTATGGGAATATTATCATCATTGTTCTCATCTTCCAGATCATGCCAAAGATTATTCAAACAAACTTTGTCACCCTTCAGTTGTCGATTTCCTTTCAAATTCAGTTTTCATAGATACAGAAGATTTCGAGTGAAACCTGTCAAATATCGAAGAAACTATTTCTATCAATATTTTGACCAAATCTAACATTGTAGAAAACATTCATGTTGGAAAATCTTGTTCTCCATCAGAACTTGATGTTTACCATGCTCTCTTTTGTGAATTTCAAGATATATTTGCATGGTCATACGAGGAGATGCCAAGAATTGACTCTAGTATAGCTGAACATGAAATCAAATTGTATCATGATGCCAAACCAGTGCGGTAGCACCTCCGTCCTGTTCATTTGAAGAGGGTTGATGCTATTAAAATAGAAGTTGAAAAACTTTTGCATGCTAGTTTCATTTACCCTGTTCCTCTTACTGATTAGGTTTCCAATATTGTTCCTGTCATGAAGAAACAAGGGACAATACGAGTGTGCATAGATTATAGGGATGTTAATTAGGCTTGTCCAAAAGATAATTATCCTACTCCCTTTATTGACCAGATTATTGATGAATGTGTCGGATGCAAAATATTCTCATTTATGGATGGTTTTTCTTGCTATAATCAGATCAATATTCGCCTAGAGGACCAATCTAAAACTTATTTTATTTTTCCATGGGGTACATTCGCTTATAGGAAACTCCCTTTTGGTTTGAAGAATGTTAGGGAAACTTTTCAGAGGGCAATGAACTATGCCTTCCATGACATAAAACATATTATTCAACCATATCTTGATGATTTACCTTCTCATTCACAAAAGCAGATTGATCACCGGCACCACTTGAGAGTTATATTTTTACGGTGCCGACACTACAAAATATGACTCAATCCACACAAATGTGTGTTTTGTGTTGGTTTTGGTCATTTGCTTGGGTTCGTAGTGTCTAAGGAGGGACTTCGACTTGATCCACTAAAGGTTCAGGCAATCCTTGATTTGCTTCCACCTTCCAATCTATTATAGTTACAGAGACTCCAAGAGAAGGCTAACTTTTTGAGGAGGTTCATTCCCAATTACGCTGAAATGGCTAAAGGATTTACTCATTTATTGAAAAAGGGGATACCCTTCCATTGTGACTAGGTTGTGCAAGCTTCCTTTGATGCTCTTAAATATACCTTGATTAAAGCCTCATTAATGTATTCCTCGAATTATCAAAATGATTACTTCCTATATCTCACCGTTGTAGATACAACCATTGGAATGGTTTTAGTCAAGAAGAGGATGGGATTGAACATCCGATACATTATTTGAGCCTCAATCTCAATGATATAGAAGTTAAGTACTCTTATGTTGAAAATTTAGCTCTGGTTGCTGCTCAAGCTATACAGAGATTTTTCCACTACATCCTACTCTGAAAGACCATTGTCATTTCAGATTGCACCCCTATGACATATATTTTGTCACATCAAATGTTGGGGGACAAATACTCAAAATGGATTGTCATTTTGTAGGAGTTCCATTTGGAATTCATCAAATCCAAGTCAAAGAAATATCCAGCCTTCACCAAGCTTCTTTGCGACCTTCCCTCGAATATCATTGATTCAACAACAAAACCATCAATTTTGGATGAGTCTCTGTTCCTGATTTCTTCATTTGACGCGTGGTATGGAGATATACAGATTTATCTCCAGACCCAAACTTTCTAGCTAGAAAAGTCTCACTCGCATCAGTGATGTATCTGATACCAAGAAAAAGATTATCTAATCATTAGCGATGCTATTTATTGTCATGGTATCGATACAATTTTATGAAGGTACCTCACTCATGAGGCAACCGAGAAAGTTTTGAATGATTTCCATTTAGGTGCTTGTGGTGGACACTTATCTAGTTATGCTACCACGGAGAGAATTCTCCGTGCTGGTTACTTCTGGCCTTCCATTCAAAGATTGCATAATTTCTATTAGAAGTTGTCATCCATGCCAGATCTATGACCATAAAGCTAGATTACCACCTGCACCATTGCATCCTGTCATCATTGTTGGACCATTTTTGAAATGGGACATTGACTTCATGACAGGTAACCCCACCTCGACTAGGAGGCATGGGTACATTATAGTCACCATTGACTATTTTACCAAATGGGCCGAGGGGATGCCAACATTAAACAACAGTGGTGAAACGACTGCTGTTTTCTTTTTCAACCATGTGGTTTCCTGGTTTAGTGTACCACGGGCTCTAGTCACAAATCATGAGCTGCATTTTCACAATCACATGATGGCTGAGTTGACTGCCAAGTTAGGACTTTCACATGATAGTTCTATCCCTTATTATCTGCAAGTGAATGGACAAGTTGAGGCCATCAACAAAGTCCTGAAGCAAATGCTTCAAAGAATGATAGGGGTTCATAAACAAACTTGGCACTTAATCTTGTACTCTACCTTGTGTACATATCGAACCTTAGTGAGAAATGCAACTAGATTCACACCCTTTCCATTAGTGTATGGTCTGGAGGAAATCTTGCTGATACAATGTGAAATTTCATCTTTCAAACTTGTGATTGACCTATTACTCAACACTTCTGAAGAAGAAGTGTGTTTCTTGGAACTTGTCCATCTAGTTGAAACCCGTTGTGAAGCCACATTAGCTAATGAAATGCATATGAAATGAATCAAGGTGCAATATGATAGAAATGTCAAGCCTCGTGTCTTCTCAGAAGGAGACCTAGTCTTTCTTTACGATCAGGAAGCTGATAAACTAGGAACAGGGAAATTTGAGTCGCTTTGGATGGGTCCTTATATTTTCAAGTTTGTTTTGGAAAAAGGTGCCTATGAGTTGGTGGATTATGATGGAATTCCATTGTCATAGCCCTAAAATGGGTTGTATCTCAAATGTTACTATGCTTAATTAAGTGTAGTAAAACTCATTGTATATATGATTTAATTGCATGTGTGTGTGTTAGTGTGTCTTTTAAAGTTTGTTATGTGGTTAATTAATCCTCATTGCATTTTTTGTAGATGTCAGAACCTTTGGAAGCATTTTTTGGTTACGCCAATGGTGAGTATGCAAAACCTATCTTTTGCAGCGTGGGCCATTTTCGCTCCAAGTGGCAAGTTAGTGAGTTTTCAAGGGATTTGTATCGGTAAATCGATGAACAATATTGCTGAGTATAACACGTTGATCGATCTTCTCTCTGATGCCATTTCACTTGGAATCTATCAAATCATCATTAGGCTAGACTCACAACTTGTCGTACTGCAACTAACAAACATTTATACCATCTGAAACCCAACAATTCTTCATATGCTCCTTAGAGTTCGTATTTTGGAAATTCATTTTGAGTACATTGAATATCAACATATTTCCATAAACTTTAACAGATTAACCGACTCATTAGCAAATTATGTGTTAAATAGAAATTTGTGATACATGTAAAAGTAAAATTTCAATTCATGTCATTAGTTGAATAGTATTGCACATAGCCATACATATCAAAACTCTGAAAGTAAAATAGATAAATGTTTTAAAAGTTTTTATAAAATTTGTGTCCAAGACATGTTTGGTCATCTGACCTAAAAACTCAAAATGCATGCAAAAAACATCCTAAGTAGACCTAATGATGCTCATGATAATAGGTCACAGCCTGAGCTATCATGCGTAAAAGCCGCATCCAATGGCCTAGAACACCAATAGTATGGTGTTGTAGCCTCATAGGTAACTCCTTGATCTGAACATATGGAATACAAAGGGTTAATCCCTCCACATGATCCTGCAACTCTGCCAAAGTTTTGACCAAACCCAAATCCTGGAGAATTGCTCTCCCAACATTTCTCCACGTTGGCCCACTTGCCCTTGGTTGGTGCCTCAAAGGTCAAACAATACCCACATTTTCATGCATGAGAATGATTTTATTTTAGCCTTGGAACATCAAAACACAAAAACATGTAGAAACTTTAAAATCAAATAACATTTTGGTCAAAAATAATTTAGCTATATCACCTCATTGAGTTCCCACTAGTAGACTCAACTCTGGATCTCCACGAAAATACATCCTTGAATATGGATGCTCCTCAATGAAAATGTGTTGATGATTGAACCAACTGAAGAATGAATTGGTAAATGTAATCGATGACTGACCAACATGTCTAGCCATCGATTCGACCCACCGCTGCATATATGGATCTCTAGGACCAACTACACCCAGTGTTACATGATGGGGTTGCATCAATGGAATTATTTCTAAGGTAAAAGTAATTAAGAGTGATCCATAGCTAAAGTTCTTAGCCTTACCACTCTTTACCTTTGTTAGGTGTTCTTTCAGTGAAGAAAGTATTGCCTCACACTAGTTGAATAAAGTTGTCCCAAGACAGTTAATTGCATACTGAACATATGATCTGTTCACCAAATGAAGTGTCACACTGCCTACCAACATGGCGATGGTGAAAAGGATTATTCTCAAAGGAAAATCATGGATATCCTTGATGATTATCTTTCCATCCTTGCTAGGTTATGTACCTGTCCGACAAAATTGTCAAACATAGTCCCTCACTAACTCCCCTACACAGGAAGCACCTGAAAGATATATGGGGGAACCACGTCTTGAAAACCCTATAAGGAAGTAAAAATCATCGATCACAATAGGGAAATCTTTGTCTCTTATGTGAAAAGCCTAATCTTTTAGATCCCATGCATGAACTAGGAATTGTAATAGTTCTTATTGTTGCCTCATTCCGGACAACTTGAAGTATTTGAGCAATCCACATTTTTTGAGGGCCTCAACTATACCCATATCATTTAGGGAAACCATATCTTTTTCTTCATGCTCTCTTTCTTGCCAGGTAATAGACACTTTGATCCGATGAAAGCCTAAAATCAAACCATAAGCTTAGTTAGGATCCTTTTCACGCAAAAAAGGGAAGAAACTTTCGGTCATTTTGGTGAAACAAGTTTGGGAAACTCACCCAGCATAGCCCAAGAAAGTAGGAAATGCTCTACAGTGTAGAATCCCTTCAATCTAAGTGCTTCCCAGTGTAGTTTTCGACATGCAAGCTTGCGTTGGTCCCAGGGTGAAAAATTCAAAACTGAGGGGCCCTAAAAACCCTAAAAACTTGCATGAAACAGTAAAGAATGGTATGAAAAGAAAGAGGAGGGGTAGATCTCCTACCTAATCTGGACAACACAAAAAATGATCGATAGAATCTCTTGCAATCAGTTGATGAATATCAAGGTTAAAAACAGGGTCAGAGCACAAACTGAATGGTAAATATCAAATGGTGAAAATAACAGGGTAAATTCTTGTTTTTATGTTTATTTCATGATAATTAAATGAGTAAACTTTAGTATTTACCTATTTTTATCAACAAAATAGGTATGTTTAATCTGTATGGTGTTGCTTTGAATAGATTTATAGCTGACTTACAAAATTTTACATGCACAATCATGAATTGTATTTTGACCACAGAGCATACTTTTATATCTTTTACGAACTCTGTTAAACATTGAAAAAGGAACCCCCTTGGAGTCCTCTTTAAGCTCTTTTCAGATTGTCAAAATATGAAAAGATTGGCGAGCACTTGTCCTTTTCTGTTCATTAATGGATTGGAAATGACATCTACTTAGTATAAGTTTAACTCTTTTTCGGGCTGAGATATATTATTTATGAAAAAGGAATATGTTGACCGAACATGGTCAATAGGTTCTCTCTTGTATTGTTTTATGCTTTTTAGACTTGAGAGACAAATCTACGAAAAAGAACTCGTGGAGTTTTCTTTTTGTCCCTTTTCAAACTCTCTAAATATGAAAACGACCAAGTTATCATTGTCGTTAGACTCATTAAAAAATATCAAATAGCGAAAAGCTTGGCCATCATGACAAGACTGAGTTTCACCTTTGCAAGACTCATTAAAACATCACATATCAATGGATTCACCCAAAGGGTGGAATTATAAAACAAGCATATGTTATCCTCCTCAAGCTTGATAAAAAATAAAGAGGTATTGGTCAACAATGACTGGGAAAATGGGAAAAGGGGTAAACCACTTTATCGTAGCAGGTCGCTCTTGAACATGACACTTTCACATCTTCATTGTGACTATTTGGGTTGGGTTATCTACTTGATGGCCATCATACCTTCATCCATCATACCATCCATTACTTTTTTTTGGGGGTCAATGTTGCCAATCCATTCAGTGTCATTGACATGTTCAAGATAAGTCACTCAATTAAAATTCATCCTTTGCAATACTCATAAACCTTCATTTTCATGACTACTATTCCTGAACCTTGTGTCGTCAGTGAAATTCGGCCTCCAAAATCATTACACTCATTTCATGTCATCGGTGTGGGATACATCAAGACCCTCCTGCAACAAGTTGATTCTTGTCGACATTAGCACATTATCCATGAAGTTGACTTAGAAACACCCTTCCAGTACCTTGAGGCTTGCATACTTCAATGGTAGGTTTCTCGTTTCCGATGATAGGTTGACATCGCTGGCCTTCAACCGAAAGACTTTGTATGGTGTTCGACATCAAAAAATCCATTCACACCATGCAGAATGTACTGCAGTACCTTGACAATCATTATCATTATCAGTTATTTCTCTCACATCTGTTAACGACTTACATCATTGGCTGGTAATCAGACGGTGTCTTCCCATGCTCAACTTCAGATCACATATTCACATGGTTAGACTCATACTTGGGTGAACGATTGAATGAGATAGAAGACCCCAGATCTAGTTTCATCCATACGAGCTGCAATTTCAGGAAATGTAACAAATCATCCATACAATTGCTTTACATTGATGGTCATTCCGATCATGGGTCTATATCTGTAGATGACTGTCTATGTACTTGTAATGAACGTTTATATGCTTAGCATGGGTATGCCTTCCCTCATAGATTCATGAGAAAAAATCAAAATATCATGGTATTATCTATTGTAATCGATGCAGGTCACCAACCACTTCAAAACCTCCTCATCACATTGTAAAGCATATCACTTGACATCATTATTTTCGACTTCATGCTTTAGGGGATAGTTGTTATAGATCCATTTGGGCATATCACTCCCATCATTCAGATCAGTACCATTAGGGCTCATCAAACGCTAATTCTCTTGCTACATGCCCTAGAAAAGTCACCTATTTGAATGCCTCCTTCCCTAAGAGTTCTTTGGCCTAAATCCCTCTAGAATTGCCTCCTTGAGGAACCAGCACAACCTTGGATAGGGGTAAGTGTGCTTCAGTGCATGTAGGCCCATGTCAGGGTGCTCTATGGAGCACCTAGGCCCACTTTGACCTGCGCTAGGAGAGATTGAGCGAAATTCACATAAAGTTCTGGGAATATACTCATCTTTTGGAGCCATCTAGAAGATTCCCACACTTATCATCTCCTATGAGCTCGTTATTGGATAGGGAATGAGTTAAGTAACCTCCTATCCTCTCATCCCCTCCTCCATGGAAACTAACGCTAAGTTTGGAAGGCCATTCAATACCCTCATTCATGAAAAAACTTCCTCCATTGGCCTATAAATTGAGCACTCATCTAAGTGATCAGGGGCTGGACTTTGAGAATTTGTAAGGAGATACTGTTGGAGTGAGAATTGAGATTGTAAGTGAGTAGTGTTATGCTGCCGAAGTGTATTATGAAACCAGCTCACCAAAAGATAGAAAAGAGAGATCAACGCCTTAGAATTCAGCCTCTTCAAGGGGGCAACCTCCTCTACATTACACAAATGAACAATTCTTGGATGATTCAAATGACAAAATCTCCTTTCTATATATAGGAGTCTAAGGAGTCACAATATAACCCAACTGACCTAACAATACTAATATAAAGCCACAAAAATAACAATAGAGGGATTCTATGGGGCACAATAATAAAAATATGGGGGCAATAGGGCCACAACAATATTAATAAGGGATACAAATATAATAGTAATGGGGTAATCACTATATTATAGGAACCTAACATGCCCCTCTCCTTCAAAAAGTGGTTGTCCTCAACACTTGAGTAGTTCTGGATGCTTCTGTATAAAATTCTCATCCTCCCATGTGGAATCTTCAGCGGATAAGTTCTTCCACTTGATGAGATACTCCAAAATTGATTGATTTCGTAGCTATCGAGTTCTTGTTTCTGTGACTGCTTCCAATTCCAATATAATTTTTCCTTCCTCATCAAGTTCTGGCAATATTGTTTGAACTGGGAGCTTGTCGCCTATAACCTTCTTTAAACATGAAACAAGGAAAACTGGGTGCAGTCAAGACTCTACAGGAAGCTCCAATTTGTATGCCATAGTACCAATCTTTTGCAACACCTTGTACGGACCATAATACTTTGGTGATAATTTATTATCCTTCTTAGATTTCTTGAGGGACATTCGTTTATATGGTTGTAGCCATAGGAATACCCAATCACCTACATCAAAACTTCTTTCGTTGTGATGTTGATCTACTTATTATTTCATTCTATTCTGTGCCAACACGAGGTTATCCTTTAAGAGTTGGAGGACCTGTTGTTGATGTTCAATGTGATGTTCCACTGCTTGAACCTTAGAATTTTCTCTTAAATATGATGTGATGGATGGTGGTTCATACCCATAAAGTGCCATAAATGGGGTCATTTTTGTTGCTGTATGGAAGGAAGTGTTATACCACCATTCAGCCAGAGGCAACCATTTGACCCATTGTGTCTGTTTATCAGATACAAAGCAACGAAGATATCCTCCCAAACATTTGTTTACTATCTCAGTTTGCCCATCAGATTGAGGATGATAAGATGAGCTATGAGCTAACTGAGTACCAAGACAAGAAAATAATTCTGTCCAAAAATTTCCAGTGAAAATGGGATCTCTGTCACTTACAATAATCTTTGGGTTTCCATGTAGCTTTTGAATTGTTTCCATAGATGTAATAGAAACTGTACTGGCTTTAAATGGATGTGATAATGCACAAAAGTGTGCATACTTGGTAAGTCTGTCAACTACTACCATGATGACACTCTTTCCCTCAGACTTGGGTAAACCTGTGATTAAATCCATTGAAACCTCCTCCCAATGTTGGCTTGGAATGGATAAAGGTTGTAATAGACCCGGTGTCTTAATTGTTTCAACTTTATTTTGTTGGCAAACCAAAAATTCCGCCACAAACTTTTGAATATCTCATTTAAGGCCATCCCAAAAAAATTCCGTCTTAACCCTGTGGTAAGTTTTTAAAAATCCTGAGTGCCCCCCTAAGGGAGAAGTGTGCAATTCCATAAGAATCTTTTGTTTTAGCTGGGAATTCTTACAGAGATATAAGCGATCTTTGTACCATAACAAATCATTTTTCCAGCTAAATGTATATTAGATGTACTGGAATCTTGTTGTAACTTTCGAATGAGTGCCCAGACTTCTTCGTCATTCTTCCATTCCTCCCTTGCTTCATGTATCCAATCTAGTTGGATAATAGAAATGGCGCACAACAATGCTTCACATCCTCATCCTTTCTTGAGAGCGCATCTGCCACAACATTTGCTTCCCTTTTTTGTAGATGATTTCAAAGTCACAACCCAACATCTTTGTGACCCACTTTTGTTGCTCTTCAGAGGATAATCTTTGTTCTAAAAAGTATTTAAGGCTATCAAGATCCGTTTTTACCTTGAAGTGTCTTCCCATTAGGTAGGGTCACCATTTCTTAAGTGCATGGAGTATTGCCAACATTTCCTTCTCATAAATAGCTTTGTGTAAAAACTTTCCCTTGATTGGACGACTTTCAAAAGCAATGGGTCTTTCATCTTGCATTAAAACAACACCAATTCCATTTCCTGAAGCATCACATTCCACAATAAAGGTTTTTGTGAAGTCAGGTGTAGCTAAGACAGGTGCTTGGCACATTGCCTCTTTAAGATGTTCAAAGGCCTTTGTTGCTTCTGGAGTCCATGAAAATGCATCTTTCTTCAATAATGTTGTTAGAGGTGCTGTTATTCTCCCATAATTCTTAACAAACTTGCGATAATACCCTGTCAACCTGAGAAATCCTCGCAGATGCTTTATGGATTTTAGGTTTTTGCTAGGGTCTACCTTAACACCTTCATGAGATACAATATGACCCAGATATTCCACCTCTTGTACTCCAAAGAAACATTTGGAGATTTTTGCATATAATTGTTTCTCCTCCAATAGTTTGAGCACCTTGTCAACATCTTCAACATGATCCTTCCAAGACTTACTGTAGATTAGTATATCATTAAAAAATACTAACACAAATTTTCTAAGGAAGGGTTTGAAAATGAAATTCATCAAACCTTGAAATGTAGAAG
>APFE031120140.1:4864-40474 GCA_000404065.3 Pinus taeda | reverse complement strand
TCAAGTTGGAGGGATCCTTGGAGTTTTGCTCCCCATGATCTTGATAGGAGCATGCCATATTTTGTTGGAATGTCAGCAACTACTACGTCCATTAGGATTGTCTTGTTGGGAAATTGAACTAAAGACACACAAATGTCTTTGATTAGGCCCAAGCATTTGACCTGACTTGAGTCAAAGGAGTATAGATTTTTGTAGGGTCTTGTGACATCAAGGTTTAGCTTTTCCATTACAGCTTTGGGCATAATATTGTGCGAGGCACCTGAGTCAAACATAGCATTGTGCAAGATCTTGTCATGTATGTGCAGACTGACATAAAAGGGTGCAACAGGTCCGTATGCCGATTTTACATTAACTTTTGGACCAAACAGCAGCTCAGGGGTATCATCTAAAACATTTACATCATCCCTGACCTCTGGTATTTGAAGTGACCTCTGAATTTGTTGCCTATATACATCATGTTTGGCAAGTTCTGAGAGGGGAATGGATATCTTAAGTTTTCCAATCTCTGCTTCTAAGTTAAATGGTTTTTCCGCTGGACTATTTGCGTTAAAGTAGCAGATTTCTCCTTTTCAAGAGTACTTTCTGTGTCTTCCTTTTGATTATCTGCATTATGGTGAATGACATTTTGTGATATTTTTGTTTTGGGAAGGTTTTTAGGAGAGTTGTTCAAATTTTCTTCCGAGGAAGAAGGAGGCATAGGCTGATCAATAGGAGGTTGTGCGTCTGTTATGTCCTCTACAGTCACTTGATGCAGATTTGGGACAGTAATATCAGCTGGTTCTATTATGACAACCTTGCTTTTGGCTGATCAATAGGAGGTTGTGTGTCTGTTATGTCCTCTACAGTCACTTGATGCAGATTTGGGACAGTAATATCAGCTGGTTCTTTTATGACAACCTTGCCTTTAATCTTGTTGGGCTGTTTGCTGTCTTTTGTTTTGCTTGGTGTAGGGACATCAACGGTTCTTGTTCTCAGCTTATGTTGTTTGTGGACCTCATATACAGTAGAATCATAGCCCTATTTAAAATCAAAAGACTTTTCCGACTTGGTCTGAAACTGATTTTGATCCTGATAGTCTTGGTCTTCTTGAGTCAGAAAAATTTGTTGCTCATCTTTCGAATCTATCAAGTTCATGTGAGTCTCCTCTGTGGGCTCACTAGAGGTGGATTCTTCTGTGTAGTTCTCTTGGAAATGAGGTCTTATATCATGGTCGGGACTAGACCTACCAGTGTTTGGATTCTGATTCTTTCTGAAATTTGGGTTCCTTGTGTTATTTGGTTGTTGTCATTTCCACAGTGATTTCCTCTCAATGCTCTCTACTCTGTCTCCTAGCCTATGCATGCCATTGATAATAGCATCTAGCTTCTGGTCTAAGGCTAAGGTTTCTTCTTTAAAGGTAGTTCTTCTATCGGTTCTAGCTCTGTTTCTTTTGGCAATTAGATTTGCCTCCACACTAACAGCAACATTTTTCATTTCTGCAAGGCTTTGAGGGGCTCTTTCCCTTAACTGATAAGCCATTTCGGCATCAAAACCATCAAGAAATTTGTATAAAGCAAGATCAGGTGGGGGTCTTAAGTTCTATGGTATTGCATTATAAACATTATTAAATCGTGCACAGTAGTCCAAAACAGTCTCCTGAGGGCCTCTTTTGATAGTGTCATACTCAGATAATATGTGCAAGGGGTCTTTATTTTTCTCCCATCTGTTGATAAATGACTGATATAAGGCTTCTGGGTCTGCTATGGAATGGGCTGGGAGCGCTCTAAACCAAGTTCTGACATCACCTATCAAACTTTGGACAAAAATCTTCATTCTCACACTATAATCATCAATCTCATAACTCTCAAAGTAGTCCTGCATTTTCTTTGTATGTTGAAGGGCTGTGTAGGCATTTGTGCCATCAAAATAAGTTATTTTATTCTGGTAATCCTGAGGCATAGCCCCAGGATTAGCAGGCAACTGTAAAGGTGCATATCTATTAGCCATATTAACAGGGATAAGTGGAACAACCAAGATGAGTGGTACAACTGGAGTAACTGGGATAATAGTAGTAGTGGTGGTATATGTAGTAAACAGAGGTGTGGAAACGATGTTTGGAGAAGTAGATGATGAACAAGGGGAAGTAGGGTTTGAACAAAATAAAACTTTGACAAGGGTTGAAAAACCACTAGGATGAACTGCTTCAGGACTAGTATCAGCAAAACCTTCTTGTTGCTCTTGCTTCCTAAGGATCTTCGGTATTAGATTAGGATTTTCAACAGCAGCTGGGGGATTTGGGTCTGGATTTGATCTTGTATGACGCGAATTCTTTTTGGGAGCCAGCTTCTAGCTTGTTTTTTGGGGATTTTTTCTAACAATACAGGTTAAACATAAGCTTTTAAAGGTCAGATTCTTGCTCTGCGGAGCTCCGGACTGGTTTCATCAGATTATCTGAGGAGGTCCCCAGTGGAGTTGCCATTATGTTATCACTTAGGTTGTGCCTAAGCTCCTGAACGGATACGGCCGAGGTAACCACAAAGCAATCTTTGGATTGTAGGTTCTAGCCCACCTGCAATCAGAGAGGGCTCTCTCTTAATGATTTAGCTTTGTTGATGATGATTTTAGGCTAGTTATTGGGTTCAATGGGTTTTGTTTGTGTTTGGTGGTAGGGAGGATGATACTTTCAAGCAGAGAGGCATGCATAGAGTGATAAGTTTCAAACCATTGGGCATGGAGTCAAGGAGTAGGACTGCTGGTGTGTTTTCTCGGTCAAAGAGGAATGTGGAGCAAGGTAGCTGCACATAAAACAACTTTCAAGATAAAGATATGGAATGAAATCTAAGGAAGGAGAGGAAATTAAGAATCTCTCGCTCAGCTTAAAAGGAGGGAAGGCGAATGAGCTCTATCTAGGGGCAGTTAAGAATCCTAGGATAACTGTCATTCATGGGTGAATTAGGGAAAATATGAGCCATGTGGAATCCATATTTATGCCTAAAACAGATGAAAGCATAAAGAAACAACAGAAATTGACCATAGAGTGCAGTTAAACAAGTTCTAAGCCAATCTTTTTTTTCTGTTGTTTAGATAATGATTTATGAATGGAAAAACAGAGGTAAGAAGCACTTATTGAGTCATGTAACAGCACAAGAATTCCACAATCACTTCTCAACCATTAAACAGAGTTAACAATCCATTCTCCAAGCTTGTAAGCAGTCTTTGATTATAGAAAAATATCAGATATACAGTGCGAGTCTCTCCTTAAGTGAAACAACCAGCCAACAACAACCCACCCTCATTACATTGTTCAGGGTTGTATATATAGGGTAAATGTCCAAAAACATTTATTACAAATGACCTAAATAAGTCTGTGGGAAAATGTTTTTTAAACCTAAACTTGTGCTGAACTAAATGCAAGTAAATATCCTTTGAGCTGCGCCAGGGGTAGCTGGATCAAAATGAGTTAATATGGTGTCCTCACTGGCTTGGTGCAGTGCTTCTGCAATAACTGTGCTTTGAGCTTTGGTCCACTGATCTCATGTGGCTTTGATGTGTAGTAACTATGATTTGAGAGCTTTTAAATGGCATCTATTGTTTTGTTGACTTTGCTTGAGGACTCTTTAATTTTTTCCTGCTTCGGGCCACTGATAGATCTTCACTGATACACTTTGCCGCAACACTGATATTCTTTGACATCTGAATCTGGACATCTCTCTCCCTGTTGATATGCTTAAAACTGTTAAATCGGCACTTTTCGGCCCTTTTCGGTGCAGAAACGACTACTGAACAAAAGATTCCCCATTTTGGCCCATTTCCTGTAGCGATGTGTGATTAGCGCTAAGCGCTAATCGCGCATCGAAAATTGCCTTTGTTTTTCATTCCGGGCTTCCGAAGCTTTGATTTTGCACTTGCGCATTTTTCAGCGGGAGACGTCAGCATGACGTCAGCGGGGCAGATGATGTCAGCAGGGTGAAGTGGCAGTACGGCAGGGTGATGACGTGGCAGTACAGTGGCAGGCCGACGCAGGCAGGAAGGGGTGAGGTGGCAGGGTGACGGGGTAGGATAAGAGACGGGGTCCATATATATATGGTGTGGATTCATATGAAATGCCAATCGCCAATATGCAATCGGAAATAGACCATCGGCAATGACCATATCAGTATCACCCATGCATGCTTTGTTTTGTCATAGCGATACGCCGATCGGCGATATCGCTGTCGACCAAACCAATTGGGGGCACACTTTATGCGCAGTTTTAATACACGACTCCCCTCCCGATTGCGATATCGCATCGAAGGGGGTTGGATAGAACCTTTTTGCAATCGGAGCAAGGCACAAGGTAAGTGATGCGGGTGTTTATGCTCGGAAGCAGAATTTTTTAATGTTTGAATGGGATTTCAAGGCATGGGAAGGGGTCCGATAGCCGAAAAGGGATTTTGATGCCTTGGAAGGATTTTAAAGGTACTTGGGAGGATTTTATGCTTTGTGAAGGAGTCAGAAAGTATTAGAGGAAGGATTTATGGAGTGATGGAGGGTTTTGTGCATCAGAAGGAGTCTGAAATGCATGAGAAGATAGTTTTTTGAGACAAAAGGAGGGTTCTTGCGAAGTTTCAAATAAAGTTAGCAATTACCAAGTGTTACTTTATGGTTATTTTTCAACCAGGGGGAGGGGATAAGTATGTGGGGGAGTTATTTAACATAATTTTAGTAGGGGAAGGGGAGATAGATAGGGAGCTATATAGTAAAGTTAGTAGTTAATATGACAAGTGATAAGAAAGTGCTAAGTATGTGAATCTTAGGCTATTAGGGGGAAAATGATTTATAAAAGAAATGAACATTCCTTGAGTAAAGAAGATCTTTACTAAGGCAAATTGATATAAAAAATGATGAATCTAAAAGATATCAAGCAGATCTTGACCTCTTTAGGGAAGTTAGTGAGTGATTTAGGGAATGAGGAAGAAGGTGGAAGTTAGTCATGCCTCGCTTGAGCTCCTCCAAATGGAAACTGCCTGATAATTGTGACTTAACTAGATATGACACTTGAAAACATGAAATTGATCACAAATCAACATTCTGCAACCTCAACACTACCTACCCAGCCTACTTACCTAGCATTTTTTCTTCTTTTTGGTTTGGGTGCACTTAGACTTGCAGACCCTGATTATCCTCTTTCTTTTGACTACCCTCCTATCTACATCTACACTTATTTCATCCAGGGGCTCAGATTAGGTTGTTGAGCACCCTTGCTTCTATGCTTGTCTAAGAATCTTCCAAGATTAAGCTATTTGGACAGATATTCATTCTCTACATTCTAAAACAAGAAATTGAAACCTAGGGAGACCAAGATTGAACTGTTTGGACCTCCCTTTAACTGAAAATTCTTCAAAAAATGGAATAGCACATCAAAATTGGAACATAGCAGTGGCATTTAGGCTAGCACACCCTCATGGCATCCTTCCTTGCCCTCTCTAGTAAATATGGAAAATTGTAGCATGCAAAGTATGACATATTTGGCATGTAAAAATGTCAAGCATGAAAGATTAGTAACCTGCTGCAGCAGGAGGCTAACAGTGGATCCACTTGGGGATGGCTTTTCCTTGTGAAAAGCCAAGAACAGCAGGTCAGATTGCCTTGATCCTCTATTGTTGTTGTAGATTGAAATTTCCTAGTGCTGACTGTTATTCTCTTGAAACTCTGGAATGAGAACGGCACTTTCCTTCAACTGAATTGCTTGTGAACTGTATAGCACTGCCTGCTTTCTTCTATGTGCTCTATCATTCGGATTGTTACACAAAAATTTAAACAAAGTGCTGATATATGCAAAAATTTATATATAGACAAAATACCGCTGGGAGATTCTTAACAAAAGGGATCATGATAATGCTTTAACATTCAGCCATTTACAGGGCCCTCTTCAGCTGTGCTACTATCTACAGATTTGAGGAAATATGTGTTATTGCCTTGCACCGCATTGATAATGAATGGACCTTTCCAAATAAAATCAAATTTTGCATGTTTTCCCTTGTCTTCTCTTCATGATTCCCACCTTAGAACTTTGCTGCCAACACAGAAATCCTTAGCCTCAGCTCTCTTATCAAACATCTTTTTGAGTTTCTCCTGCAAAATATGAGCTTTGTCATACACTTGCTCTCTAGTCTGCTGGAGATGAATGGTCTGATTGGTTCCTCTTTGAATGTCATTTGGTTCAGCCTGAATCTCCTGTAACAGTTTGATAGTAGGAATGCCCAAAGATGACGGAAATCTGGCTTCCATGCCATAGACTAGCTCATAAGGGCTCATCCCAATGGATCTCTTGGTTGAAAGTCTATCTACCCATAGGGCATTTGTGAGCTTTCTATACTAGTTCTTTTTGTTTTCCTCCAGCACTTTCTTTATGATGTTGATGAGGCTTTTGTTGGATGATTCGGCTAGGCCATTACCTTGAGGGTAGTAGGTTGTAGAGTGGCCCAACGTAATGTGAAATTTATGGTAGAAGTTGATCATTTTTTTGGATTTGAAGGCAGCAGCATTGTGAGTGATGATTTTCTCAGGGCAACCAAATCTAGAAAGGATATTGTCCTCAAGGAATCAGATAATAGTGGAGTCATTGGCTTGCCTACATGGGATGGCTTCAATCCACTTGGTCAAAATAGTCAGCGTCCATTAAAATCCACTTGTGTTGGCCTGAAGAGGAGGGATGGATTTCACCTATGAAGTCAAGACCCCGTTGTTGAAAAGGCTTTTCGGTCGAGATGGGCTTAAGGGGCAAAGGCAGCAATTTTCTTTTTCCTTCAAAGATTTGGCATTTGTGACATGAAACAACAAATTTCTTGACATCTCCAAATAGAGAGGGCCAATAATAACCAGCCCTTAAAATCTTGTCAGCAATGGACTTCCAATATAGATGCCCTCCACAGTCCCCTGCATGGAACTTATTCATGATGTTGTTGGTTTGATTTATAGTTAAACAATTCAGCAAAATTCCTTCATGAGTTCTCCAAAACAGGGCACCATCTAAGACACAAAACTTTGATGCTTTCATTTTTAAAAATCTCTTTTTGGTTCTGGACAATCCTGGGAGAGCACACAGGTTTAACAATACATAACAAATATCAGCATACCATGGGGATTGTAAAAAGGTTTCACTGATCTGTGCAGTCGCCAGCTCCTGTTCATTGTCCAGTTGGTTAATGTTTAAGGCCTGAAAATTTGTTTCGGACATTAGCTTGGCTAAACCCTGTACTTTTATCAGCTTTGTGGGTTTTATCTCAATGTCATATTCAAGAATAATGGCAATCCATTTGCCTCTTTTGCCTTCTAGTCCCTCTTGAGTTAATATGTCTTTTATAACAGAGTTTGGGACATAGGCAATCACATGTGAATATAGAATATAAACTCTGAAGTCCTTGATGGCTTTAACAAGGGCATAGGTCTGCTTCTCCATGATTTTGTATTTCAAGGGTGCATCTCTTAAGGCTCGGCTGAAGAATGCAATTGGCTTTTCATTCCCTTGATCATCCTTTTGAAAAAGGACAGTCGTTATCATGTGCTCTGAAGCAAAGGAGAAAATGATAAAATCTTTGTCAAATTGTGGGCTTGTGAGTACAGGCATTTGAGTCAAGGCAGCTTTGATACTCTCAAAAGCTTGCTTGGTTTCAAGGGACCATTTTACCTTGGCATCCTTTTTTAACATGTGCTTAACAGTCTTATCAGTTCGACTAAATTTTGGGATAAATCTCCTTAGGAAATTGATCTTTCCCAGGAATGCTTGCAACTCTTTTATGTTTCTTGGGTATGGAATTTGGAGGATGGCTTGGATCCTTTCCGGATCAATTCTGATATTGTCTTTTGAAATGATGTGGCCTAGCAACTTACCTTCCTCAAGGCCAAACAAGGACTTCTTGGGGTTCAAGGAAATGCCATATTTCCTGCATGTCATGAAGATTTTCCTTAAATGTTTGAGGTGCTCTTGATTAGATTTGGAGAAAGGGGTTAAGTCATCAAGATAGACAACAAGGAATTCACGGATTTCCTTGGCAAATGTAATATCCATTGCCCTTTGAAAGGTGGCACCAGCGTTCTTTAACCTGAAAGGCATTTTAACATATTTAAATGTTCCCCAGGGTGTGGTAAAGGCTATCTTGTCTTGGTCATCTGGGTGAACAAGTATTTGATTGAAACCTGAAAATCCATCTAGTAAAGAGATTCTAGATGACCCCACTACTCTTTGTAGGATGTGGTCCATTTTAGGCAAAGGATAGTGGTCTTTTATAGAGACCTGGTTTAATTTTCTTAGGTCCACACACAGTCTGATCTCACTTGATTTTTTCCTTGTGGGAACCAGATTGGATACCCATTCAGAAAATCTGATGGGTGCTATAATACTTGCTTCAAACATTCTCCTCACTTCTTTTTCAATGAGGGCAAGGAGCATAGGGTTTATTCTTCTAAGTTTCTGCTTGAATGGTTTTTGATTTGGTTTTAAGGGGATGGTATGTTGAATCACTGAGGTGTCATAGGACTTCAAGTCCTCATAACTCCAGGCAAATACATCTTGGAACTCTTTGAAAAAATCCACATACTTTGGCTTTTGATCAGATGGCAAGTTTTTGGATAATTTAATCATTTTGGGTTTCTCTGTTGTCCCTATGTTTTGTTCTTCTATAGCAGCATTTAAAGGCTCCATTTTTGGCTTTTTGGAGATATCATTATCATCAAACATGTCTTCTAATGGAGTTAGGCCAGCAGGTAGAAAGTTATCTTTTAAATCAATGAACTCAGCCTCCGCTTTGGCTGTTTCCTCTAAATGCATTTGTTTCAGCTCTTCTATGTTTGCATTGTCAAAAACAGTTGGGTTAAGGATTTGTTTTGCTGTTGAAACTGTTACAGTTTGCTGATTTTCATTTGTTTGTTGTTGGGAATCGTTCATGGCCTCCATGTCAATGTTTAAATTTGAAAAGTCTCCCTCAAGAATGAGGAAAATGTTAATCTGGGCATCATTTTCAAACACTTTCTAGTCTTTGATATTGTTCGGGACAGTAGGCCTATGTTTTATCTCAGCAGTGAAATGGTGATTTGGCTCAAAGGGAAGCTTGCATGTACTAGCAAAAGTGGCTAGGCTGTGTGCATGAATATTATGATTTCTTGAAATCTTGGCAAGCTTGGATTCAGTGAAGGTATTAAATATATCTGTGGTAGCAGTCCTATAGGCCCTCATCCTATTGTCATTAGTAACAAAGTTACCTTTCATTTGTTGTATGATTAAATCAGAGTCACCTAGAATGGACACTTTTGTAGCTCCTAGAACTTTGAGCAATTTTAGGCCTAAGAGGAGAGCTTCATACTTCGCCATGTTGTTGGTACATCTAAAATTTAGTCTGTAGGCATGGCCCTCTGCATGGTTATCATGTGTATTGTGAATCCATATGCGTGTCCCTGCTCCTAACTTGTTGACAGAACCATCAAACTCTAAATACCATGTGATTTCTTGCTTGTGGTTTGCATTAAGAGTTTGAGTGATTGTAGGATTGGATAGATTTAAAATTTCTGTTTGAGGAGGTTCTTCTTGTTTGTTGGTTGCCCTGATTGTTGTGACAATTTCACGGGCATGGGCAATCGGTTCTTCATTTATGCATGTCTCTAGCTCAAAAGCTAAAGGCTTTTCATTAGTTGGAGGATTGGTTTCATCATTAAAAAGAATAAATGAATCCATATCAGAATGGATTGAGTAAATTGGAAAATTTTGGGGCTTTTCCTCACTACTTACCACATACTTCATCAGTTTTTCCCTATACAGTCTCTTTTGTTTCCCAAATACAGATATAGTGGCATAAGAGAGGTCAAGTTGGAGGGATCCTTGGAGTTTTTCTCCCCATGATCTTGATTGGAGCATGCCATATTTTGTTGGAATGTCAGCAACTACTACGTCCATTAGGATTATCTTGTTGGGAAATTGAACTAAAGACACACAAAGGTCTTTGATTAGGCCCAAGCATTTAACCTGACTTGAGTCAAAGGAGTATAGATCTTTGTAAGGTCTTGTGACATCAAGGTTTATCTTTTCCATTACAGCTTTGGGCATAATATTGTGTGAGGCACCTGAGTCAAACATAGCATTGTGCAAGATCTTGTCATGTATGTGGAGACTGACATAAAAGGGTGGAATAGGTCCGTATGCCGATTTTCCATTAAATTCTGGACCAAAAAGCAGCTCAGGGGTATAATCTAAAACATTTACATCATCCCTGACCTCTGGTATTTGAAGTGACCTCTGAATTTGTTGCCTATATACATCATGTTTGGTAAGTTCTGAGAGGGGAATGGATATCTTAAGTTTTCCAATCTCTGCTTCTAAGTTAAATGGTTTTTCCACTGGACTCTTTGCGTTAACGGTAGCAGATTTCTCCTTTTCAAGAGTACTTTCTGTGTCTTCCTTTTGATTATCTACGCTATGGTGAATGACATTTTGTGATATTTCTATTTTGGGAAGGTTTTTAGGAGAGCTGTTCAAATTTTCATCCGAGGAAGAAGGAGGCAGAGGCTGATCAATAGGAGGTTGTGTGTCTGTTATGTCCTCTACAGTCACTTGATACAGATTTGGGACAGTAATATCAGCTGGTTCTGTTATGACAACCTTGCCTTTAATCTTGTTGGGTTGTTTGCTGTCTTTTTTTTTCTTGGTGTAGGGACATCAACGGTTCTTGTTCTCAGCTTATATTATTTGTGGACCTTATATACAGTAGAATCATAGCCCTGTTTAAAATCAAAAGACTCTCCCGACTTGGTCTAAAACTGATTTTGATCCTGATAGACTTGGTCTTCTTGAGTCAGAAAAATTTGTTTCTCATCTTTCGAATCTATCAAGTTCATGTGAGTCTCCTCTGTGGGCTCACTAGAGGTGGATGCTTCTGTGTAGTTCTCTTGGAAAGGAGGTCTTATATCATGGTCGGGACTAGACCTACCAGCGTTTGGATTCTGATTCTTTCTGAAATTTGGGTTCCTTGTGTTATTTGGCTGTTGTCCTTCCCACAGTGATTTCCTCTCAACGCTCTCTACTCTGTCTCCTAGCCTATGCATGCCATTGATAATAGCATCTAGCTTCTGGTCTAAGGCTAAGGATTCTTCTTTAAAGGTAGTTCTTCTATCGGTTCTAGCTCTGTTTCTTTTGGCAATTAGATTTGCCTCCACACTAACAACAACATTTTGCATTTCTGCAAGGCTTTGAGGGGCTCTTTCCCTTAACTGATAAGCCATTTTGGCATCAAAACCATAAGGAAATTTGTATAAAGCAAGATCAGGTGGGGGTCTTAGGTTCTGTGGTATTGCATTATAAACATTATTAAATTGTGCATAGTATTCCAAAACAGTCACCTGAGGGCCTCTTTTGATAGTTTCATACTCAGATAATATGTGCAAGGGGTCTTTCTTTTTCTCCCATCTGTCATAAATGACTAATATAAGGCTTCTGGGTCTGCTATGGAATGGGTTGGGAGCGCTCTAAACCAAGTTCTGACATCACCTGTCAAACTTTCGACAAAAATCTTCATTCTCACACTATAATAATCAATCTCATAACTCTCAAAGTAATCCTGCATTTTCTTTGTATGCTGAAGGGTCGTGCAGGCATTTGTGCCATCAAAATAAGTTATTTTAGTCTGGTAATCCTGAGGCATAGCCCCGGGATTAGCAGGCAACTGTAAAGATGCATATCTATTAGCCATATTAACAGGGATAAGTGGAACAACCGGGATGAGTGATACAACTAGAGTAACTAGGATAATAGGAGTAGTAGTGGTGGTACATGTAGTAAATAGAGGTGTGGAAATGGTGTTTGGAGAAGTAGATGATGAACAAGGGGAAGTAGGGTTTGAACAAAATAAAACTTTGACAAGGGTTGAAAAACCACTAGGCTGAACTGCTTCAGGACTAGTATCAGCAAAACCTTCTTGCTGCTCTTGCTTCCTAAGAATCTTAGGGATTAGATTAGGATTTTCAACAACAGCTGGGGGATTTGGGTCTAGATTTGATCTTGTATGACGTAAATTCTTTTTGGGAGTCTGCTTCTAGCTTGTTTTTTGGGGATTTTTTCTAACAATACAGGTTAAACAGAAGCTTTTAAAGGTCGGATTCTTGCTCTGCGAAGCTTCGGACTAGTTTCGTGAGATTATCTGAGGAGGTTCCCAGTGGAGTCGCCATTATGTTATCACTCAGGTTGTCCCTAAGCTCCTGAAGGGATACGACCGAGGTAACCACAAACCAATATTTGGAGTGCAGGTTCTAGCCCACCTGCAATCAGAGAGGGCTCTCTCTTAATGATTTAGCTTTGTTGATGATGATTTTAGGCTAGTTATTGGGTTCAATGGGTTTTGTTTGTGTTTGGTGGTGGGGAGGATGATACTTTCAGGCAGAGAGGCATGCATAGAGTGATAAGTTTCAAACCATTGGGCATGGAGTCAAAGAGTAGGACTGCTGGTGTGTTTTCTCGGTCAAAGAGGAATGTGGGGTAAGGTAGCTGCACATAAAACAACTTTCAAGCTAAAGAGATGAAATAAAATCTAAGGAATGAGAGGCAATTAAGAATGTCTCACTCAGCTTAAAAGGACAGAAGGCGAATGAGCTCTACCTAGGGGCAGTTAGGAATCCCAGGATATTTGTCATTCATGGGTGAATTAGGGCAAATATGAGCCATGTGGAATCCATATTTATGCCTAAAACAGATGAAAACATAAAGAAACAGCAGAAATTGAGCATAGAGTGCAGTTAAACAAGTTATAAGCTAATCTTTTTTTCTGTTGTTTAGATAATGATTTATGAATGGAAAACATAGGTAAGAAGCACTTATTGAGTCATGTAACAGCACAAAAATTCCACAATCACTCCTCAACCATTAAACAGAGTTAACAATCCATTCTCCAAGCTTGTAAGCAGTCTTTGACTATAGAAAAATATTAGATATACAGTGCGAGTCTCTCCTTAAGTGAAACAACCAGCCAACAACAACCCAGCCGCATTACATTGTTCAGGGTTGTATATATAGGGTAAATATCCAAAAATATTTATTACAACCGACCTAAACAGGTTTGCGGGAAAAAGCTTTTTAAACCTAAACTTGTGCTGAAATTAAATGCAAGTAAATATCCTTTGAGCTACGCCAAGGACAGTTGGATCAAAATGAGTTAATATGGTGTCCTCAGTGGCTTGGTGCAATGCTTCTGCAATAACTGTGCTTTGAGCTTTGGTCCACTGATCTCATGTGACTTTGATGTGCAGTAATTGTGATTTGAGAGCTTTTAAATGGCATCTATTGTTTTGTTGACTTTGCTGGAGGACTCTTTAATGTTTTCCTGCTTCGGGCCACTGATAGATCTTCACTGATACACTTTGCCGCAACACTGATACTCTTTGACAATTGAAACTGGACATCTCTCTCCTTGCTGATATGCTTAAAAATGTTAAATTGGCGCTTTTTAGCCCTTTTCGACGCAAAAACGACTACTGAACAAAAGATTCCCCATTTTGGCCCATTTCCCGTAGCGATGCATGATTAGCGCTAAGCACTAATCGCGCATCGAAAATTGCCTCTGTTTTTCATTCCAGGCTTCCGAAGCTTTGATTTTGCACTTGCGCGTTTTTCAGCAGGAGACGTTAGCATGACGTCAGCGGTACAGCGGATGACATCAGCATGATGTCAGCAGGGTGATGTGGCAGTACGACAGGGTGATGACGTGGTAGTATGGTGGCAGGCCGACGCAGGCAGGAAGGGGTGAGGTGGCAAGGTGACGTGGCAGGAAAAGAGACAGGGCCCATATATATATGGTGTGGATTCATATGAAACGTCAATTGCCGATATGCGATCGGAAATAGACCATCGATGATGACCATATCGGTAGTGCACATGCATGCTTTGTTTTGTCATAGTAATACGTCGATCGGCGATATCACTGTCGGCCAAACCAATCGGGGGCACACTTTATGCGTTATTTTAATACATGACTCCCCTCCCGACTGCGATATCACATCGGAGGGGGTCCGACAGAACCTTTTTGCAATCAGAGCAAGGCCCAAGTTAAGTGATGCGGGTGTTTATGATCGGAAGCAGATTTTTTTAATGTTTGAAGGGGATTTCAAGGCATGGGAAGGGGTCCAATAGCCCAAAATGGATTTTGATTCCTTGGAAGGATTTTAAAGGTACTTGGGAGGATTTTATGCTTTGTGAAGGAGTCAGAAAGTATTAGAGGAAGGATTTACGGAGTGATGGAGGGTTTTTTGCATCAGAAGGAGTCTGAAATGCATGAGAAGATGGTTTTTTGAAACAAAAGGAGGGTTCTTGCTAAGTTTCAAATAAACTTAGCAATTCCCAAGTGTTACTTTATGGTTATTTTTCAACCAGGGGGAGGGGATAAGTATGTGGGGGAGTTATTTAACATAATTTTAGTAGGGGAAGGGGAGATAGATAGGGAGCTATATAGTAAAGTTAGTAGTTAATATGACAAGTGATAAGAAAGCGCTAAGTATGTGAATCTTAGGCTATCAGGGGGAAAATGATTCATAAAAGAAATGAACATTCCTTGAGTAAAGCAGATCTTTACTAAGGCAAATTGATATAAAAAATGATGAAACTAAGAGATATCAAGCAGATCTTGACCTCTTTAGGGAAGTTAGTGAGTGATTTAGGGAATAAGGAAGAAGGGGGAAGTTAGTCATGCCTCGCTTGAGCTGCTCCAAATGGAAATTGTCTGATAATTGTGACTTAGCTAGATATGACACTTGAAAACCTGAAATTGATCACAAATCAACATTCTGCAACCTCAACACTACCTACCCAGCCTACTTACCTAGCATTTTTTCTTCTTTTTGGTTTGGGTGCACTTAGACTTGCAGACCCTGATTATCCTCTTTCTTTTGACTGCCCTCCTATCTACATCTACACTTAATTCACCCAGGGGCTCAGATTAGGCTGTTGAGCACCCTTGCTTCTCTACTTGTCTAAGAATCTACCAGGATTAAGCTGTTTGGACAGATATTCATTCTCTACATTCTAGAACAAGAAATTGAAACCTAGGGAGACCAAGATTGAACTGTTTGGACCTCCCTTTAACTGAAAATTCTTCAAAAAATGGAATAGCACATCAAAATTGGAACACAACAGTGGCATTTAGGCTAGCACACTCTCATGGCATCCTTCCTTTCCCTCTGTAGTAAATATGGAAAATTGTAGCATGAAAAGTATGACATATTTGGCATGTAAAAATGTCATTCATGAAAGATGAGTAACCTGCTGCAACAGGAGGCTAATGGAAGATATTATTGGATCTTACTTCAGAAATTCTAAAAGGACCATACCAGAGATGATCAAACTTTCCATGTTTACCCTTGTCTTCTCTCCTGGTATCCCATTTCAATACTAAGTTTGCAACTTTAAAATTGATTTCTTTGGCTTTTCTATCAAAAATACTTTTCATCTTGGATTGATACATAATCAAGTTGTCTCTTACATTATCCTTGTTCTCGCTAAGCTCCATCACTTTGTTCATTCTTCTTACCAAAGCATTTGGTTCTTCTTTCACCTCTTGAATCATTGCAATCACTGGCTTTATAAGTTGACTTGGAAATAGAACCTGAGTTCCATCTACTAATTCAAAAGGTGATTTTCCTTTAGATCTTCTTGTAGTTACTCTAGCAGCACACAAAGCAAACTTTAACTTAGAATCCCAATCTCTTTGATTTTCTGTAATGGTTTTCTTAAGGATCTTCATCAAAGTTTTGTTAGTAGACTCAGCTAATCCATTTCCCTGAGGATGGTAAGCTATTGAATGGGAAAAAATAACATTATACTTGTGACAAAAAGCAATAAACTTATTTTAGTTGAAGACTTGAGCATTTTCTGTTATAATTTTAATGGGGCATCCAAATATGTTGAAAATATTTTCTAGGAACTTCATTACTATCTGATCATTTCCTCCCTTAGTAGGAATTGCCTCTACCCATTTGGTGAAGTAATCAGTTGTTGTGAGAACCCACCTGTGTTGTCTGCTTGAAGGTGGATTGATTTCTCCAACAAAGTCCAATCCCCATTGTCTAAATGGCTCCTCTATGGAAACTAGAATCAAAGGTAGAGGGGCTAACCTCTTTTTCTCAGCAAGAAGCTGACACTTCTGACAACTTCTAACAAACTTATATGTATCACCAAATAAACTAGGCCAATAAAATCTTTCCTGAAGGATCTTTTGTGCAGTTACTTTCCAAATGTAATGTCCTCCACAAACCCCTCATGATAATCTTTGATTGTTTCTGTAAATTCATCCTATATTAAACATAGCAATAGAATTCCAGCAGGATCCTTCCAGTACAATCTGCCTTCTGCATTTACATATGGATGTGCCTTGATCTCTAGTGCCCTATACTTTGTTCGATCAAATGATTGAGGACAAGAAAGAAAGAAAAAATAATGAATTATATGCTTATACCATTCTGAACACAAAAATTTATACCTGATCTTCATACTTTGATCTTGCTCTTCTTCACTTTCTTCAACTGCTTTTTCATCCACAGGTGCCAACAAGTTAATTCCCAATGCCTGAAAGTTTGATCCTATCAACATTTTTTCCAATCCTTGTCCTTTCACCAACTTTGTGGGTTTTATGTCCAAATCATATTCTTGGATATTGGCAATCCACTTTTCCCTTCCACCTTCTACATCTCCCTATATTAATATATCTTTCACTGCAACATTTGGCACATAAGCAATGATTTGGGACTGCAGCACATAAGTTCTAAAAGCTTTTAGGGATTTTACCAAAGCATACACCTATTTCTCAAGAATATTATATTTCAGCTTAGAATCCCTAAGAATCTTACTGAAGAATGCAACTAGCTGTTCTCTTTCTTCATCATTCTTCTGCAGTAAGACAACAACTATTGAACTTGATGAGGAAAGTGAAAAAAATTGGAAAGGCTTCTGGTAATCAGGGCTGATTAAGACTGGAGCTACCTATAATGCCTCTTTAATCCTGGAAAATGATTCTCTAGCTTCTTTGGTCCAAGTCACTTCATTCTCCTTTTTAAGCATATTAGTAATTTCTTTTAAAATTTCTGCATAGTTGGATACAAATATTTTCAAGAAGTTTATCTTTCCCAGAAACTTTTGAATATCCTTTTTTCTCCTAGGCAATGGTATTTTCTGCGCAACTTGTACTCTGGCTAGATCTATCTTCACTCCTTCTCTGGAAACAATGTGTCCCAATATTTTTCCTTCTTCTAGAGCAAAAATGGATTTCTTGGGATTTAAGGAAAATCCAAATCTTCTACATTTATCAAAATTCCTCTTGAAATGATCCAAATGTTCTTCATCAGACTTCGAGAAAACAATAATATCATCCAAATATATTACTACAAACTTATCTCCAACAAAAGCAATGTCCATAGCCCTTTGAAAAGTATCACCTGCATTCATCAATATGAAAGGCATTCTAGCATACATAAATGTTCCCTAGGGGGTTGTGAATGTTGTCTTCTTCTGATCCTCCTTATCCACAGCCACTTGGTTATAACTAGAAAATCCATCTAGCATTGACATTCTAAAAGATCCCATTACCTTTTGCAACACATGATCCATCTTAGGCAATGGATAGTTATCCTTCAAAGAAGCTCTGTTGAGATTTCTGAAGTCCACACACAACCTTATTTCTCCATTTTTATTTCTCATGGGTACTAGATTAGCCACCTAATCAGGATACCTGAGTGGGACTATGATTTTAGCATCGAGCAACTTCTTGACCTCCTTTTCAATTGATGGTAGAAGCATAGGATTTATTTGCCTACGCTTCTGTTTGTAGGGTTTAAGCCCCTCCTTCAAAGGAATCTTATGCTGAATAATATTTACATCATAGGTTTTAATATCTTCATAGGACCATGCAAAGGCATCAACATAACTCTTGAAAATTTTAATATATCTTTCTTGAAAATTAGGTGAAACTCTAGCATATAATTTGACTAATTTGGGATTCTCCTGGGTTCCAATGTTGTGATCCTGAATATGTTCATCCTGTGATATTTTCCCTAAGTCCATAGCCACATCATTGGAATTAAAAATCCTTTCAAGAGGAATAAGTCCCTTTGGTAGAATATTATCTTTTAATTGAAAGATATTCTGATTTTCTATTGAATCTTTTAGACCACTGGCTCTTGCAATTTCTGTTGTCTCTTCTTTGTCCTAATCAATTTCTATGCCCTAGAACTCTTCAACCATAATAAAAAAACTCCTTAATCTGTTGGTGATCTTCAAAAACTTGCCAGTTCTTAACATTATCGGGAATAGAAGGTCTATGTCTCATTTCTACCTCATATCTTAGTCTTGGATTAATAGGAGGCTTGAAAGTGCTAGCAGCCATAGCCAATGAATTTGCTAATCTATTCTCATGTCTTGGAATGAATTGAGTGTTAAAAGCTTCAAAGAAGTTCTCAATCAAATCCCATACCTCATTTCTGTATGCTTGGGGCCTAGGATGCTTTGTTTGGCAGTGATCTTTTATCTGATTAATAATTAGCTTTGAATCTCCAAAAGCATAAATTGATTTGATTCCAATCTGTTTGGCTGTTTGTAGAGCAATAATCAAGGACTCATATTCTGCCACATTGTTAGTTGCCTCAAACTCTAATTTGAAAGAAAAAGAGAACATATTACCTCCAGGTGAAATTAGAAGAAAACTAGCACCTGTTCCTTGCTTCGAATAAGGTCCGTCAAAGAAACATTTCCACACTTCTTCCATTTGCAGCTCTTTAATTACATTGGCTAAAGAAAGCTACTTATGATTATCTTCAACCAGTTATGCATTATCATGCAGTGTGAAACAAGTCATCCTTCTCCTGACTATATGCAGGTGAATTGCTTGCTCTGTTTTTTGTAATTGTCTCTACAAACCTAGTTTCTCTATACAATCTCCTCTCCTCCCCACCAAAAATTGGTATAACAGCATATGTAAAATCTAGTTTCAAAACACCTTTCAATTTAGCCCCCTAGGACCTAGATAGAAGTATTCCAAATCTAGCAGGAATATATGCTACTACAACATCCATGACCAAGCTTCTAGTTGGAATTTGGGCTAGTGACATTGCCAGATCATTAATAACCCCCAGAAACTTGACCTTGTTTGAATCAAAAGAATACAAATCCCTGTAAGGTTTGGTCACTTGTAGATTTAATTGCCTCATCACTGACAGAGGCATAATATTATGTGAAGCTCTCGAATAAAACATACAATCGTGTAGGAGGAAATCATGAACCAATAAGGAAATACAAAAAGGAAGTACTGAAGAATCTACTTCCTCTACATGTGGACCAAAAACCACTACTGGTTTATCTTCCTATAGATTTATAGTGTCACTTTCATTTTCCTTTAAATTAATAAACTCAACAATCTCCTTTTGATAAGTAGCTTTTTTTTCCAATTCTGTAAGGGGAACTTGTATTCTTACCTTTTCCTACTCCTTGGTAAGACTAAACAAGTGACCTTTTTTAGCAATCTTTTCACTCTCATATTCACCTTTCTTCATGGCTGGAATTATTTTAGGAATTGAAAAAAGTTTCTCCAAAGGAATTTTTTTAGTTTTATCTTGAGAAGGCTCACCTCGAAGTATCTGTGCCTTGCCATTTACATTTTGTTGCAGCTTTCCTTTATTTATTTTTTTGCATGCTGAGATTCTTGTGGAGTCTCCTTTGGTGAGGAAGTTGAAACTTTCTGCTCACTTTCATTTTCTTGATTTCTTGGTCTTTTCCTAGATCTCAGGTCATACTTCTTATGCAATTCATCTAGCATGAAATCAGAGAATTGTTTCCAATATTCATGAATTTCATTTTCATCATGAATAGCATCTGCTTCATCATACACATACTCTTCTCCTTCAATGTCGAGTTCTTCTTCATCAACTACATATAATGTAGAAATTTGATCTTCATATTGTTCTTCACTAGGATCTGCTTCTATGTACAATGGTGCTTGAATTTGATTTTGATCATTTCTTTCCTTTTGCAAGATTTGCAAAGGTTGTCTTGTGAATTGGGGATTAAAGTTCTTATTATACTGTGTTTGTCTCTGAGAGTTCTTATTTTCTAACTCTAACCTATTTAACTTATCTAACATAGTTTTAATTACATTACACATATCCTCCAATGGTTGACTTTGAGAGGATTCTATCTTTGCCTTTCCCTTGTCATGGGTAGGCTGTGTTTCTGGTGCTTTTCCTGTAGCCACTAGATTTTCTTCTATATCTAAAGCATCTGTTTGGATTTGATCAAGGGTTGGAGCTCTTCTTTTTTCTTCACGTGAATCCAAAATTTGATTCAAAATCCCCTACAAAAGTTATCTTTTCACTAGTAGGAGGAGGCTTAATCTCTACTGGGAGACTATTATACAATTTGTTAAAACTTATGACAAATTTAGCCACAATTTCATCAAACTTCTTCCTTATGGCATTGAACTCTGTTAATGAATATCCATGATCTATTTTTTCTCCCCATATCTGAATAAACACATGTTCCATCTCTTCCCAAGAAGGAATGGTATTATTGGGAAGTCCTTTGAACCATTTCCTTGCTTCTCCATCTAGGGACTGAACAAAAAGTCTTAGAACAACATCTAAATGTTCAACATTTAGGCTTTCTGCAAAATTACAAAATACTACTACATGATTCTTTGCTATCTGTTCATCTTCTCTTGAAAAACGTGGAAGAGTTTAAAGTAATCATGTGGCATTTGATTGAAAGGTTGTGGTAGTTGAAGAGGTGCATACCTATTCACTAAGAATGCAGGTGTTGCTATGTTTACTAAAATTTGATTACCAACGGATGTGGAACTTGATTGAGAGGTAAATGGAATATGCAAAGGAGGTAATTTGGTTATTAGTTGAGGCTGAATAATTATAGCAGGTAAATGAAAAGTAACATACTCAAAAGATTGGTCCTGACAGCTAGGTTCCTAAAATGAAGATGATGAAAAATATGACTCTCTATCAGATAAATGTTCAGATAAGTTGTTGTTTGATGCAGATAATGTAGGAATTGGTCTATTTGAGACCTTAGACTTCTTAACCCTCCTTGAAAATAACTTTTCAGGATCTGAAAATGCTTGAACCTTCTTTTGTGAAGTTTCTGATCTTGCATGGGGCCTTCTTGAAGGCATAGTTATTGCTTTAATTCAAAATATCCAAATATTTCCTCCTCACATAACAACTAGAGGAGAATATTGAAACCCAGGGAAAAATCTTCTTCTATTCCCTCCCCAGCAGCGGCCCCAATTAATGTTGTTCCTTAAGAAACCAATTTCTTGGCTGTAGGGAAATTGTACTCAAGACATTAATAAATATCACTTACTATCACTTATTGTTTGTTGTGTTCTCAAATGAAGGACCTAGAAACTTAGTTTTAAACTCTTAATACATGTATGACTAGAACATCTCAGAATGCCATTTGTTGCTAAATATAAATGATGGATGAAGACAGTTTGAAGGGGAAGCTAAGGATAATATGATGATCTTTCACAACAACTACTATCTGTAACTTAGAGGAATTATGATAGTGAGAACTGAATCATAGACAATATGTTGATATTTCACAGAAACTATTATCTATAATTTAGAAGGGAAGTGAGTACTTCAAGTATAGGAGGGCTCTTTAAGGAATTTTAACCTTATCTACATAAATAAATAAAGACATGTTGCTTCATTACTATACTTTAAAAGAAGAAAACATAGCATGGCACATGACAGAAAGGCTTACAAAATTATATGCAACAACTCATGGAAACTTCTGATTCTTTCATTAATCAACGATGATATCAGGAATATAGTGGCTTAGTCTCTAGGTTCTCCAAAGTTTGAACGCTTTCTTAGTAAAATTTCCTCTTTTTATACATTGTGAAATAGTTGTTAATTTCTGAAACTACTCAAATTATCTAACTGTTTTTCTAACTATATGAAGTTAAAACTATTATAGAATTTTATAGAGGGAAAAAGACACCTCAAATAACATGAAATAACAAGAACATAACTGGATTCAGGAGGGGATGATAACTGTTGGCTTGCTCCATTGATCCACTGTCGAATTCCTCTGTGAATGCCCTAATGATGCTTAGTTCGAATTATCCGTAATGAAATACGTTTAGCTTGTGTAATCCTGGGCTTACATGGGCATTCTGATTGGACAAAATGCAAAGAAATATATCGGATTGTCTTCCCCTTAAGCTTTGGCTCTAACCCTATCTTTTGCATTACACAGCGAAATTAACACGAACTTCTAACTAAATCGGAACTCAAAAAAGTAAATCCTACTCTATAAACCTATCAAATCCACCCATTCAATGCTCCGTTGACTTCCATCACAAATTGCAATCAACCCAAAAATCCCTATAAAACATAAATTATGCACCCAACTGCAATAACTATGAAAATATTGGAATTATGTGTAAAACCTTTATAATGAAAATATATAATAAAACATGCTTTTCTGCTTCCAATACGGGCTTAGAACAATTCCCAAGGTATACTACCCACCGATTCATCTCCACTGTAGATCCGTGCTTTTCAGATCAGATGATCTACAAAGGTTTTTAGGTGGGACATGAGCCTGGAGAATACCTGCCCGAAATGGGTGGTTTCCTCTCTGCACCCAGCTACTACATGTTGAATGATGAGTGGGATCAGGTGATCTCCACTAAAACCAGTTACCATTTTCATTCCACCCGAAATCCTGCCTTATAGCTTGAAATCTGCCTTTTAATATGCCTTGCGGACCTGTAGGGGATTTTAATTATAATATATATATGCTTAAAGTCTAGCTTTTCTATTATAATGCTTTATAATAGAAATTCATATAAAACAGTGTAAACAACAAATATATATGAATATCAATAAAATTGTGATAAGGCGGACGTGCTAACTTATAAAATATAGCACATAAACTTACTAGTTCTGGAATCCAATCGCTCATCGCAATCAGCACTTTCCAACCATTTATATTATTATAATATATATAACTATATATATTATTATATTATATATATATATTATATATCTATATATCATATATATTATATAATATAATATATAATAGATATATAGATATATATAATATGTTGTGTGATATGATGGACCTGCCGCAATTATAAAACATAATATATATTCTTTCGGGTCTGTCATCGCAAATCGTGATTGGCAGAACCCATATGTATGTATACAAAGGACTTTCGATATAGTGGACCCGCCGAACTTTAAAACATGTTGTATATATTATTTCAGGTTTGGCCCACCCATATTGCAATCGGTAAGGTCATATACATGTAATATAAGCAGTTTACGTTGTTTTGGACCTGCCATCATTACAAAATATGGCATATATATTGTGGGGTCCGATGTTAATGTTTTAACACTTGTTCCTTTGTTTTCCTTTGTAAAATCCGATATATTTCCCCATTTCTTTTACATTTTGATTTCCGATATACTTGCCTTATCTTTTTTCAAAATATTTTTCAAGTCATTTCGAATGAAATAATGAATGAAACAAACAACAAAATACATGTCACAACAACCTCCACCACCTACCCAACCACAACTCCTACACTTTGTTCCACACAGGCAACCCCAGATGCCTACCCAGCCAAATCCAAACACGAACAATAGGTAGGTTCAGCAAGTATACAGTGGAGAGACATCATATCCAGCTTATGTTGTGGAAATCTAGGAGATTAACTTGAGATCCGGGAGAGTTCTCCCAAATAACCAACCTCCACCTCCACCTAGGGAGTTTGAGGAAGAAAGAGAGGAAAGAAATCGTAAAGTAAATCCACCCTTTCCTAAGAGATTAGCCCAACCACTCCAGCCTACCCTAGAAGAGATTGAACTTCTGGGAGAATTAAAAAATCTATGTGTAAAGATCCCACTTCTACAGGAAATAAAATATGTTCCTATTTACAATAAGTTGATCAAGGAGAAGTGCTTCAAGCATCCAGGGAGGTGGAAAAGGGATACCCCTACCATTAATGTCATTGGGCAGTTGTTCAACTTAATGTTGGGGCAGGTAATCTGTCCAAAATATTTGGACCCTAGAAGCCTTGTAGTAGATGTGCACATCAATGGCACCATTGTCCCACACACTCTGATCGATCTTGGGGATGCGATTAATGTGATGACCAACGACACCATGCTCGAGCTCAACCTCCAAGGTTCATTGAGGAAGACCACAACAGTTCTGCAACTTGTATATCATTCCACAGTAACCCCTGAGAGAATTGTGGAGGATGTGATGGGCTCCATTGACTCTTGGAGTACCCTTCATATTTTCTAGTTCTCCAGCCTCAGGCTAAGCTTACTGGTTACCCTCTCATCCTTGGGAGTGCATGATTGGTCACTACCGATGCCTACATTAGCTACAGAACTGAGAATATGACCATCAAGAATGGGCATATGTCCAAGCATTTAGTCCTATACTGTAGGAATTTACAAGGTAAGTTCCTGAGACAGAACACCAAAGGACACCGCTCACAAACAAATCATAGATCAATACACCAGTATTCTTGACGTGGTTAAAACCCTCAAAGAGCGAAATAGTCCATAGCTTGAGCCAACGTAGCCAGTTCGGGCAATTTATTAATAAAATAAATAAAATTACATAAGCTGCTCTCATGAACAATCACCCTACAAATGACCCTCCATGCTCTTTAAATAGATATCATGGACCAATCAGGTGTTAAGCCATAGATCAAGTGTCAGTAATACTGAGCAAAGAATGGATCATCGGCTCACTTCATTTCTAGAACATATCATGACCATCGGATTGTAAGTTACAAATGTACATAGTAAAGAAACACACTTTACCTAACTCTACACTAAACCAAGTTATACTTAACTATTTCCTATGTGTCAGAATATCCTAACATCAACCCTTAAGAACAACTTGAGATAGGATTGAAGGATGTACGAATATGACACAATAGGAGAAGGAAGGAGGCATTAGAGCCTATCCCCCCCTAGTTGAATGACACTTTGATTATCACACCAAAGCGTAGTCAGATGCTGCTGCTGAAAACCAAACTCTGATAGGATCTTACGAAGCCACAGGTCTTCCTTACTAGCATCTATGGCACCACGATACTTTGCTTCTACTGAAGAAAGAGAAATGGAACTTTGTTTCTTGCAACCCATGTAATAGGTCCTGAACCAAGAGTGAACACATAACCTGCAATAGACTTCTAATCATCGGGGTTAGCAGCCCAATCAGAATTAGTGAAACCAACCAATAGAGGAGATGCTTTCGCACTGTAATCAATCCCAAACTAAACTATATCTTGACCATAACGAAGTATTCTTTTAGCTACTTTCCAGTGACTTTCATGTGGGTTTTGCATAAATCGAGCAATAAGGCCAACAACAAAGTAAAGGTCGGGACAAGTATGGGTTAGATACAAAAGTTTTCCTACAAGTTGGCAGTATAAGGTAGCATCAACTTTAGGGAGAAGTAAAGTTCTTAAAGTTTCGCTCCAGACTGAAAAGGAGAAGGGGTTGGCTTACAGTCTTCCATGTGAAAATGGCATAGAAGATCATAGGCATACTTGGACTGGGAAAGGGAAATACCTTTCTTAGATTGCAAGACTTGAAGACCAAGAAAATAATGCAAGTGTCCTAAGTCTGTCATTTCAAACTTCTTTTTAAGGCTAGACTTGACATGGTTTATAAGGTTTGGATCACTACCAGTAAGGATAAGATCATCAACATAAAGAACAAGAATGATAAGAGACTTGCCCACTTTCTTGGTGTAGACAGTATTGTCAGAATGACACTTAGAAAATCCAGTTTCTAAAAGAAAGCTATCCATTTTGGCATACCAAACCTGAGGGGCTTGCTTGAGACAAGACCATAAAGGGATTTCTTAAGCCAACATACAAGGCTAGAGTCTATTTGTATAAAGCCAATAGGTTGTTCCATATAGATTTCTTCATGCAAGTCCCCATGCAAGAAGGCAAATTTAACATCCATTTGATGGACTTCCCATTTCAAAGAGGCAACAAGGGAAAGAACAATGTGGATAGAGTTCATTTTGGAAATAGGGGAGAAGGTTTCAATGTATTCAATACCTTCAACTTGTGAAAAACCCTTAGCAACAAGACCAGCTTTATGTTTATAAACTTTTCCATCTGGTCCATACTTGGTTCTATAAACCCATTTGCATCTAACAAGTTTTCACCCCTTTGGAAGAGGAACAAGATCCCATGTATCATTTGCCAATAATGAATGATATTATTCATTCATAGTTGCATCCCAATCTAGATGGCCTAAAGGTTCTGCAAAGGTGTCAGGATCATAATTCATTGAAGCTTGAGCCAGTAAAGAAGAGGCTCTATCGAATTGAGAATGTGTACGCCGCCAATCAGTAGGATCACCAGCAAGAGCACCTGCTACTTCCCGAGTAGCACGGACCAATTTCGGAAGCCGAGGAGCTGAAGGAGGATCTTGATTAGGTGGGGGAGGATTGTCATCCTCATTGTCATCATATGAAGAAGAAATATTTTCAGAAGTATAAGGGATAGAGAGAGGTGGTACATCTGTCGAACTAGGCTCGTAGGCTGAAATATATTTTCAGCAAACTTTACATCTCTTCTAATGATAACATTTTTGGACTTGAGTGGAATAAGTCTATATCCTTTGACATCTTCAGAATATCCAACAAAAATAAATTATTCACTCTTAGGTTCTAAAGCTTTATGTTTCTCATCTGGAATATGGGCCCATGTTTCACTTGCAAAAACACGAAAGTGACTTACATATGGTTTAATTGAGCTCCATGCTTCTTCTGGTGTGATATTCTTTAAAACCTTAGTAGGAGTGTGATTTACTATGTAATTTTCACAGTTAATGGCTTCTGCCCAAATATTAAGACTAAGTCCTTTAGATTGAAGCATACAATTAGCCATTTCCTTTAAGGTGTGATTCTTCCTTTCAGCTACACCATTTTGTTGTGGAGTATACAGAACAATATGTTGCATTTGAATTCCATTCTCAATGCAAACGTTGATGAATTTGCTGTTAACATATTCTCCGCCATGATTAGATCTTAGCTTAATAATTTGATGTCTGGATTGTTTTTAAGAAGTATACCCAAGTGCGTCTGGAGAAATCATCAATGAAAGTTAAGAAATACTTGTAGCCAGAGAATGAAACAACTGGAAGTGGACCACATAAATCACTATACACAAGTTGTAAAGGGGTTGAGGCGTTCCGAGTGGCACAATTTTCAAAACTATGTCGATGATGTTTTCCAGGTACACATCTAGAACAAACACCATCTTTGCAAGATACCATTGTGTTGGCTTGATGGGGCCTGGCCCTCAGAGTTAATTAGCCAAACAAATCCCTACACCACTGGCCCTTTCAGCAACAGCTCGTAGAGCACGGACTGAGGTCTCACTCTAGCTGTATGGGGGGATGCTGGAACCAAGTTTCTACACCCTTGAGATGTTTGAGAGGTAGATTTAGTCCAACTGTGAATACCTTCGTGCAGGTTACTTTGCGCACTGCTCTAACCTGCGAGGCCTTCGCGATCTATTATAATCACCTTTGCGCAGCCCTAACTAGGGGCTAAGATGCTTTCATGTTGCTAAGGTAGCGATCTGCGCTATTTACCTAAGTTACACCTCAAATCTTACTTATCTTCTTATAATTGTTAGTTAACTTCATGTAAACAGATAATTTATCTTATATTCATGCATCATATAAATAATAGAAATGTAAATTATACCCAATACATTCAGTGCAGAAAATAGTAAATAAATACACAAGAATGGTATAAAAATTCTCTTTATTAAGGCTTCAATTCATTACAGACTCAACCTACCCTGTGCACTTAGCTGTGGACTACTATTCCTTTGTGCACTCAGTTGCAGATCCTTCTCCTACTCTACGACTCAAGACTCGACTCTACACTTAGATAAGACTCACTCCTTCATCCTTCACTGATCAATTGATTCCCCTCTTTACAACTTAGAGCCTCGCTCTATTTATACAATCTCATGGTCCATGGACCATGGGTAGATCTTTAAAGCCAACATTACATTTACAAAAATGAGGCCGGATAACCCTATGACTCATTCACAAGTTCGTGCTCCATGCCCACAAAAGGTGGAGTCTTTACATCGAATTTAGTCAAAATCTGGGCTTTAAGCCACAAAACATCCCTTGGGGGATCCCACGCCCAACAGGCCCCCAACACAAACATCGTGACCTGCCCTCGAGTCACTCTGTCATTTTGGAGATCTTCACGCAGAGACCTTCCAACTCTACTTGAACTGCTGCAAGGTCGGCAGTGCACTGAGCAGCTGCCTGTTGTACATCCTAAACACGTTGTGTAGAGACCACGGTGTCTGAACTACTTCCTTGCATATGCTCCTCCGTTCCCTACATCTATGTGAGATTGGCTTTAATTGAGGTTGTAATGATGAAGGCCTAATCGATCCATGGTTGGATGCACACCTTCAACACCACTTCATTATGTCATGCCACGTCTACATGCTCTTTGAGCACTTTTTCTTGTTGCATCTGTGCGAGCCTTTGTGTAAGGGCCACTATCTGCGTGGTCTCTTTTATATCATCATATATTTTATGTAGTTCACGTGGCTTTGCTTCTAAGTGTTGTATGTTCAGGTCCTCCTACAGAGTGGTGAGGACCTCAAACGACTCTTCCAAAAGTTTGGTGCAGTCCTTCACTGCACTGCTAATATCCTCTGTTCCCATTGTGATGGTGTTGGTGCACTATTCCCTCACCTCTGGTGGAGTTGAAGGCTACAACTTCAATTGCAACTCAACTATTTGAAGGTTCATCTCTAGCTAAACCTTAGCCATTTCTTCTTGTGCCTTTCATACCCCCGCTACTAACCTCTGGATGCACGCCTCTGCTGGGATGGCCAACTCAAGGACCATCTCATAGGCCTCTTCAACCACCCGCACTAGTTGCCTATTTTGTGTTATGACCTCATCATGATGTAGTCTTAGTTGTTCCATGTTACTTTGTTGTTCACTCAACAACTATAGCGTGCAGCCCTCCCTAGCCTGCAGTTCTATAGTTACTCCATCCTGCAGAACATAGAGCATCTCTCGAGGGAGCGCAGCCATGTTGATCACCACTCCTTTTAGAGCACTGACCATAGGCCTATCGGCCTCATTTTCTTTAACCAATGCCCCCTTTGGCAGCACTATAGTATTGGTCATGTGTGCGTGCAACATTTCCTTTGCTACGGTCGTTCCTACTACGAGGCCGGTACATAGAGTACCAACCTGAGGAGTGCACACCTAAAACTCCTATATATGTGCCCAGAGGGCCCCCAATTCCATCTAATTTTCCTCTGCAAATTGTTGGAGGTCCTCCATGGTGATGTCGTGCACCATCTCCCCTATGTCATGCAGATCCCCCTCAGTGAGGGTGATCGGGTCGAAAGAAGTCTTGGAGGATTTTGACTTCTTCCACGGGCCCACTTGCTCCCTCGAGCGTTGGCACTTCAACTATGTAGATGTTGTCTGTGGGTCCGCGCCACTTCCTTTGTCTCAATCTCTTCCTTAGGTGATAGCAACTTATGGCCCTTGCACTCATTCTCTACTACCTGTTGATGTTCTGCGGCTACCTTCTGCTATTCTGTTGCTACCTTCGCAGCATCATACACCTCCTACACTTGTGTTGCTACTACCTCTTTTCTTCTCTTCTCTGCCAACTGCGCCATCCACAGTTTTGCCTCCTCCTTCTTCCTTTGCGCAACTGACTTCTCCGTTTCCAATGCGGAGATGGCTGGAGCATGCCACTCCGGCAGTCATGACTCAAGTATGGTGAATATGACATCGTCCATGGCTAGGTACGGGAGCTCATTCCACTTCTTCGTGTGGTCCTTGCATGCCCTAACATACATGTGATGGGAGTCTTCCTTAAACTCCACAAAGCTTTGTAGACTATTACAGACATTGGGCAATAACCGTGGCTTGCTATTAATCCCCATTTTGCTATTCATCTCCATCAACACCTAGAATATCGTACTATCTTGGATCCTCTGCATGTCTTTAGTGACCCATAGTGAAGCGTGCTTCGCTGCCTCTAGAAGGTCCCATGCAATTGTGGGGAACTGGTTGTCCTCAGGCAATTCCCAAGCCACCAGCACTATGGACATCAAAAGCCATGCATAGTGGAAAGTCTTCCCCTGTTCCTTTGACTCGCTGAAATTCTGCAGGAACCCCTTTACACAAGTACTTGGACCAGTTAAACTGGCTCCCCTCGATGCATTGTGTGGCAGGCACTATCACGGGCGTGGGCATCTCATTTGTGTGGCATTTTCACATAACCTTGCCAGCCAGTATCTGGGTGGCAACTCTGACTGCCTTATTGTTGATATTGGAGATCGCATACCCTCTCTTCTTTTTCTCCAGCTTGAATTTTTCCTTCATGGCCTCCACGATGGCCAAGTCGTTTCTCTTACCCTCCAAAATATCCGATGGGTCCTCCCCCTTACAAGGGAGTCACGTAATTCTATGAATCAGGTGGTCCATGATGGGGATGGGCTCCTCCATCCATAAGCACTCATCATGCACCAGGTAAAGCAATTGCCTGATGACAAAGATAGTTACTAGGGCACAATGGTAATGCGGCACCCAAAGCAGGTTGAACATTCCTGCTTTCTCTACTCTGCGTAAACACTTGTGTGGCTCCAATTCTATGACTCCCACTGTAGTGTTCTTCTTCGACCTCATGAGCTGTGCGGTTACTAAGTATGGGAATTTCTTGTGGTCAACGAGATCCCCATCTTCAAACTTTAGACCCGACACCCTTCCGAAGTGCGCTCCTTCAAAAACGATATCGTCAGGTAGCAGCAGATTCTGTAGAGAGCTCTTGCTCTCATCTAGGTTCTTGGGCACCCTTGCCTTCCCGTTCCGCAAAGGAACATATGCTGGCTACCTGGTTAGAGGGTCTACACCCTTGGTTTCCACCTCCATGTCTTCGTCCTCCTCCTCTTCGACTAGGATTTCCTCAAGGTTTTCCTCCTCCTCATTGGTTTCCAAATTAACCGCTTTCCCCTTTTCTTCCATGGTTAGTTTAGTTCACAGCGGGTTTCTAGGGGACATGCACACCAGAACCATGGGCTACTTATCTTTGTTGGGTCTCGATGTGCATAGTGATTTAGATATTTCCACGACTATCGTGGCACTCTCAGGGGAATCTCTTATTTTCATGGCCTGTGCAACCTCTTCAACGGTTATCTCGCTGATATCCATGGCTTCCTCTGGTGCTTCCATCTTTTTGTTCCACAAATATCTCAACTGCTCAGGTAGGTGCTCAAACAACACCTTCAACCCCAACAGGTCAAATAGAACTGGGTTCAGAAATTTCTGGGTGCATGACAGCTCAATTCTCAAATGGCCAAGTGTTGTTTGTTAGGCAGCCCTTTGCAATTTATAGAACCTTTTGAATTCAAATTCGACCGTTCCCCCCAAATCTGGTCCATTAATGCTCCCTTGGTGGCATATTTTCCCAAATCTAACCCATAAAGTTTTCCTTAAATTCCTGTCACCCACTCCATTTGGTCTCAAACCAAGCATCACATCGTGAATAGTGACTGCAACGGTCACTTCCCACTTGACCCATGTGGCAGCGCAACTACCCTTACGCTGTCGTGGACCCTGTGATACTTCACTCTTATGCACAGTCCTAACATTGTGCAGCTCTCAGGCAGAGTAGTTTATAGTCATGCGCCTCCTTTCAACTACCTAGGGCGCTAATACTATGCTTCCCATGGCTAGTCAAGTAGCCAAGCCACCTATATACAACTTCAAATAACTATCACTTACTTCTCCTAAGAAGGGTTCAACATTTGACTTCACCAACTACATCATGCATTTTACCAACTACACCGCCACCATTTGTGATCCCCTTAGTAACATATGGTCCAATCCAAGGCATCAAACTGATCAACTCTCGGCGATAGTCCCCAAATTCGTCAATATAATCGTGTGCATCCTATTTTATCAGTTGGGTTTTTTTTCAAGAAATTCCTTTTGTATTCCTTCCTAAAGCTTCTTGACTTCTGCTTTCACCGTGGTGCTTTTCTCCCTCAATCAAACTCTTTCATTCATGAGTTCTTGGAGCCTAAGATTACCCAGCTGGATCTCTTCATCAAGTCCCAAGCATTCTTCTTCAAGCTCTTCCAACTACACGATCCCTTCTTCCAAGGCTCCACGATCTGTCATATCCATGGGCACTACTATGCATGTACCAAGCATGATATACTCCTTCGGTATTACAACGATTGCTCCATAGGCTAGCCTAGAAGGTGTATGTCCCATCAGTTTCTTACATGTTGTCCTATAAGCCCATAAGACTGCTGGTACATGTAGGTCCCACTCACTTTGCTATGCATTATATACCTTATTCAGTGCTTCACACACTTTGTTAAATGCTTCCACATGGATAACCTTCTACGCGCTCATTCTCTCCACACTCTATCATTCCACATGAGGAACCATTCACACATTTCCCCCCCAACACATGCTTATTGACCATATTTACCAATGTGAATTTCATGTGCATCCGCACAAGTTGTTTACCATATGCCAGTACCCACTTAGACAGATGTGCACATGAACCATCCCATCCATTGTATATATCTACCAATCGCACTATAGGTGTCCCAAACTGTGAGCGCATCATCCTCCTACATGCATGCCAGTCTTCAAAGCTACCTTTGTGTGTACCCCACCACCTCGTAGGCATAGCGCATAGTACCGAATTCAAGGCATGGAAACGTTGTTTTTCCAACACCTCCCTTTCAAATATGTCCAAGAAGGCATCCACCTCACTTAACCCATCATAAGTAGGTAGATCTCTCACTTCTGTCGATACACAGCGCAATAATCTTGTCATCTTATTATAGTTCAGCGCGGTTACCTCATGTAGCCAGTTTTTCCATTGCTCTATCTCCTCATCAAAATCTAATGTACAGGAGCTTTCGCACTCCCATGAGATCTGTCCCTTTGCAGTGGGATTTACTCAATATTGCTCTTGCATGGTTATTTTGTAGATGTAGTCCAAATCATCACCACTTTCATAGTCGTGCACTGGCACTGTATAGCGTGATCCTTCAACAAGGTCCAAGGGTATAACTACGCGCAGAGACTTCTTCTCAAAAATCATCTTGTGCTTCTTTAGATTAATCACCCCATTCATGTCAATGGCCCAATCAATTCCTAAGAGCACGGGGTAGGGATTGTTGTCATCAAAAATCTTTATTACTTCAAATTCTGCTAGCACGCTCACTCCCTCAATATCCATGGTGATTCCCTGCAATCTTCCCATAGGTATTATCTTTTACTGGTTCACCATTCGCAGCTGAATAGGAGACCACTACATTGTAGGCCTCCCCATGTGTTCCCACATCTACTTCGGTAGAACATTCGCGTCTGATCCTAAATCCATAATTACTTGGTCCATATCATATTCTCCAATCTGTGCGGTTAACCTCATTTATCTTCCTATCCTCGTCATATGCTTTCTAATCTTCCGAACTATGCATGGTTCTCTTGGCATAGTTCCAGTGCATCTATTAATGAGTTCCTGTAGTCTCCTTACAACCTTACTATTGCAAAGTAGCTTATGAATGTTTCCAGGAACATCATAAGCATAGATGGGTCCATTTCTAGCTCCAGTCTATCTTTTCTTCCTGGAGTGGAGGCATCAGCGAAGCTGTTCTTTGCTTCCATGAAGGTTTCCTCAACACGCTCCAAATCAAACTCTGGTTCTTTCTTCAGAGCCTTATGAACCCAAGTATTATCTTTTGGTTGTTTTCCTTTATCATCTCTCATCGTGATTCCACTTTGGAGCACAATGTTCACATTTGGATCTTTCTCACATGGCTCAGGGCTCATCATCTGCAGGTTCTGAGTCAGGGGAGGCGATAGCACTCCCTTGTCACATATCTTAGCTATCAATGTAGGATAATATTCTGCCTCATGATTAAACAAGGTACAATACAGACATGATGGACGCATTGGGTTCATACAATCACAGGCATAATGTCTTGGCCCTCCACAAATGTAGCATATCAACTGTTTGCGACCTCTTCCAGGTCCTTCTCCACCTTAGCCTTGTTCACGCCCCTAAAATCTTGTTCGCACCACTCCTGCATTCGTTCTAGGGGTTACGATTATGCTTGGACTCTATAGGTGGGAGTTCTATCCATCATTAACTCATAGCTTCTACAAGTGTGCTCATCATGTCCTACTGACCTATAAAATTTATAGAACAATTGCTACAAATATTGTGTATACTTCTATACCAAATGGAAGTTGTTCGTAGCATGTTTCCCTCCTATTTGACAAATCGTGCACCAAAAAGCAGGCATCGTGTTAGGCCCTGCTTGTGCTTCCGGTCTTAACAGAATCGATCCTCCTCCCATGAGGTAATTCGCCAATGCTGGTCAATGGTCCTCATCATGATCTTGATCCTTGCATTTTACGCACCACACTTCTTTGCGCACTTCCGGTTGGGCTATTCTGTCTTGTTTCAGACTCTGCATCTCAAGGCATAAGTTTTTCAACTGTGCGTGCATCTTCTAAACTCCCAAGTTAGGATCCTGCATTGGGGTCTCATGTAATCTCATCGTGATCTCCAAGGCTTCTACTTGAGTCATTAACCTTTGCTGTGATAGCGTGTTCTTCAAATGCAGTGTTAGCGATGCTACAAACCATTCTCGGTGCTATCCATCTGTCAAAGTCATATTAGCTTCACGAATTATACACTTTAGCCTTTGATCCAGCTCCCATGGAGTCTCGCCTGGTAGCATTGTGATCTCTTTGAACCTAATGATCGACTATGTTTCTGACTTCAACCTGCTAAATTCCTCATTTAGAACAGTTTGGATATCCGTGATCCCCATATTCGGATTGTCATTAGAACTCTTAATATACTAGGTTAGCTCGCAGTCCTGCAGGGCGCTAACTAGTGTCGCTTTCTTTATATTATAATCTGTAACTCCCTGTGCTTCGCATACGACTATTATCACGAACCAAAACTAGTCTAGATCCTCATTTCCTACTCCCTTGAACACAAGAAACATTATCATGCTTGCCAAATTGACTCACAGTGGTGGCAGAGGTTGTATGGGTGAAGATGGAGGTGAAGGCGGTGAGGCTGGTGATAGTTTGGGTGGGGCTGGTGTTAGAGTCGGTCTAGTAGCCCTCCACCAGAGATCAAAGCTCTTTGCATTTCATAATTAGGTGTCCCATCAGTGTGATCATGTTGCATTCCGTTAGGCATGCCATAACTCTGCTGGAGGAGTTTGTGTCTTTTATTCCCCTCCTGTTTGGCATTGCTGGTTCAGGTTTGTTTCAGTGAATAAAATCTTCAAAGGGTCATTTATCTTGTTTTAAATTTCGAGGTCTTAGGTCTAGGGTTGAGTCAATTTTTGTCTTAAGAGATCATAAAGGACCTGTTAGTGTCAGTCTTTCCAGCCTTCCTCCAGTGATCAAATGTGCTCTTACAAAGTGATTTTGAAGTGTCAAGGTCAAATTTTGTCATTTCAAAGAGTTTTCAAGAAAAATTTGGTCACTAGGCATTAGGTCTAG
>APFE031120129.1:33195-51374 GCA_000404065.3 Pinus taeda | reverse complement strand
TGAAGATTCCACTACCGTGGATTGATGTGCTGCTTGGTCACGGTCGACCACTGCATGAATTCTATGGGTACCACGGTTGTCTGAATTTGGTTCCTTCCCAGCCCTATGCAATATATTGGATGAAGCTCCGGGGCAGTCCCGTTGAAAGTGCGGTCCCCCACATCCCCAACAATTAACTGGCGCCGATCCTCTAGAGTCAGGACGTGAGCTTCTAGAGAACGAGCTTCGTCCTCTCACATTGGTTCCTCTCGAATTCCTCCCTCCGCTAGCGGTCCCTTGAGATGCCCAGGGACTGGTGTTTGACGATCCCGCGACTATAGTGTTTACTGCCATGGGAGCTCCCGCCCCTATATTTCTCGGGGCAAACCTATTACCATACGGTGGCCTCGAGCTAACCCCCTTGAAAAAGTTCCGGGGAGTCTTTCCTGGAAATCCTGTTTGGACAGGCCCGGCTGGCCCCATATCCATTTTGATCCCAAGGTGCTCTTCTGCATATCGGCCACATTCAACCGCCTCGGCTACGGATGATGGTTTCCACATGCTTACCAAGACTCGAATGCGAGGGTTTAACCCAAAAATGAATCGTTCAGCCTGGCGTTCATCTGAGTCTAAGTAATGAATGTATTTTACCAGTTCCATGAACCTTATCTCGTACTCTTCCACTGTTTTACTTCCCTGCACTAACGTATGAAAGGCTCTTGCTTGCTGTTGCTGAAAGTACGGAGGTAAATACTTTGCGCGAAACCTTTCCTCAAACAGTTCCCAAGGAACACTATCTGATGTAAGGTGCAGCTGTTTCTCCAGATTTCCCCACCAAATCAAGGCACTTTCCCTGAGTTGAAACACGGCAATTTTTGTCTTTGCCGAAGACGAATATTCTTTTAACCCAAAACATCTATTCATTCCCTCCAACCACGCTTCAGCGCGTTCACCTGCTCGGCCTCCTGAGAATTCCGGGAGTCTGATTTTTTGAAGCTCCCTAGAGATGTCCTCAGTCGACCTTCTGGGCTCGAAATCCTTCGGTTCCGCTGAACTGGTAGCCAAATGAGGAGACTCCTCCTTGGTCTTAGCCTTAGTGGTTTCTTTTAATGTTGCTAATAAGGCTTCCAAGGAGTTCATTATTACAGTTAACTCTGGCGCTGGGGCGGTTGATGTTGATGGAGGTCTCGGTGGTGACGCTGGGGATGATGATGATGACGGCGGCGGCATTACAGGTGGTGATGCCGCCCGATCGCGTCGTCGTCGCTCATATGTCTTCACCATTTGTAATGGTTCCTGAACACACAATAAAATTTTATCAAAGTTATGAGGTAGACGACCGAATTTTAATACGTAACTTTCTTTTGCGACATTACATTTTAGAAACGGGTATAGTTTTGCTATTTTTACCCGCTAGGCGGATCTTACTAGTACCGAGGTCAAGGAGGATGGTCTCGCGACCTCCTTGTCCTATGCAGGGTATTCTATCCTAAAAATGAATAATGCAGAAGAGTATGTTTATTTAGCTCCTACGGTAAGACACCTAAAGTTTTATTTACCTAATAACATGTACAAAATGAAAATGTGTAATGACCATATTAGCTGCTCAGTTTCCGGACTTGTTTCGCTTTGGTAAAATATATGGCTTTTACTTTACCAGCATAAATCCTAGACTGCTTTACATTATGTGATAAACATACGGAAAATCTTATATTATGTGAGAAAGGGCAGAGAAGCCTTATAGTGTGGTTGGCAAATGGCCCAGATTACATAAATAATAACACCTTCATCTCATGTTGTGACTGTTTGTGTATTTAGCCTTGCTGACGCAATGATGCATCTCATATTATAGTTTAAAGCAAGCACAAAATTCTTGATAAAACAGACACAAGTAATCATTTTTGACTGAAGTCTTAGTACCTTAGCATCTTCCATGGTCGGACTTCTAAAGAAATAAACTAAACATGTGATAATGTTGATGCACACAAGGCAAACAAGCTCTGGAAACAATCCTAAATATTTAAATAAGAGATCGACTCATTACATAACCTGTGAGAATTTCAAAGCTGAGAATTGAACGGTGGGAAAGGTTTCACCTATTTAGTTTTATTACTATTCACTTGTTATTTAGTTTTCAAGTAGTTTTCAAGTAGTTTTCAAGTGGCTGAACTGGTGTTGATATTCACTTGTTATTTAGTTTTCAAGTAGTTTTCATTGCTTTAGTTTATTAGGCTTTTGAATGCCATGATTAATAGACTCTATCACTGTTCAAGACTTTGTAACTTGGACTTTTTGTGGCTTTAGGGCACTTATTTGTCTCAGGTTTCTTTGTTTAGTGAAAATTTCCTTCGTACTGATCGCTTAAGTTTTCATAAGCCAGCAGTTGTTGATACATTGGTTGTAATTTTCCTAGGGTTCTGAATTCTATACTAAAGTTGCTGCTAATCAGTCAAATTTCTAAGAAAATAACGACAAAGAAAAGGAAAGACAGAGGAAACAGCAGCTATAATTTTTGCCTCTACCCTTTTGTTTTTGCTGTGTAAGAAAATTTAATGCTCGAGGGAATCGGCTTTTGTTTCTTTGTTTTAGTTTTACAATAATTTATCCTATCTAAATATTTAGAGGAGCAGCAGCTATAATTTTTGCCTCTACCCTTTTGTTTTTGCTGTGTAAGAAAATTTAATGCTCGAGGGAATCGGCTTTTGTTTCTTTGTTTTAGTTTTACAATAATTTATCCTATCTAAATATTTATTGGCTGATGGTTTTTCTTGTTCATCAGATTCAATTATTGATTTAGCGGTTGTGACTGTAAATCTTAACTATGTTTCATATTCTAGAGGGCCCACCACTCAGATGGGTAGTGAGTTAATATTTTTGAGCCATAGCATTAAAGTTTGTTTTTTTTTTTTTTTAAGATTAAATACATTAATATCATAGTAAACCTACGTCTACACCCACACTGTCAGTAGAGAAGAGACCATTTGACGTCTCTGAAACTTTGGAAAGGTGGTGCGTGAGGTATTTGAACCACTTTGTTTATCAAAATGCAGCAGAGGAAGTCAATACCGTGACTTTAATATTCGCCTCAGTCCATATTTGAAACCGAAGTTTGTAAATATGAGGGGATTTTGTATTACTGGAAATACTTCTTTAATGGACTAAATTTACACAGTTTTTTTTTTGCTACAGAAAACTAATCTTTATAATATTTCGAAAATAAGATAATTTATATGAAATATTTATACATACCAATAACTATGTACATGGATATGTTATGGTGAATTATATGTTTTCGGCATGAAACGATGTAATATTTATTGAATCGTGCGTTATTTATTGAATGGTGGGTTAACCTCGGGGTCGACGAAAGAGCTGAATAGGGGCGAGTCGAAAGACCCTTCTTCCGGCTCGGTTTTTTATTTCCCAGTAAAAAAAACGTCATTTTTTCATTAATAAAAATGTGATTACAACAGCAAAGCTCTGATTGATTCCTCCAAAGACTAGCATCTAATTAGATCCTTCTGGAATAAGGTCCGTTCCTTCTCTCCAAAATATTCCAATGAAAAATTCCCATATGTAAGTACAGCGAAATAGCTACAGCACAATGTGACCTTCATTCAACAATATTTTATTCAGGTAAGTGGGATACGTAGTACAATAGGACTCTGAAATTACAGAGCAGGTAGAAATCTCTGCTCAGCACGGCTCTGCGATGAATCTCTGTTTGGCACGGCTCTGTGAGACGTTATAAAACAATGAACATTGAAACGAAACAAAACGAAAGGGAAAATTGTTGTCGACAAATATGGATGAATGTGAAGGCAAAACTGGTATACATGCCATGCTCGTCCCGCTGCCGGGGCAAGGTCACATCAATCCCGCAATGCAGCTCGCAAAGAAACTCGCCTCAAAATTTTTTTTTTTTTTTTTGCAGAACGCAGATGGCAAATACCGATTTCCCGTAAAAAGTAAGAAAACAATACTCAAACCGCACTCAAATAGGCATCTCTCAGGTAAGAAAATGGAGTTTCTGAGTGTACGTATATCGCAACACTCACATAAATAAGAACATCACATTAACCATCCTTTTCGAGATCTTCCGGTCCCTTAATTTTCCGTGATCTTCGGTGCGTTAATTTTCCAAAACGAAGAGCGCACTCACATTAACTAACTCCAAAGACACTTCGAGATCTTAATGGTAGCAGTGTGCCTCGGACGGCATCGAAAGTCGTTTTTCTTTTTTTTCTTTTTTCTTTTTTTTTTTTGCCGCGTCACCGAGGACGGGCTCCATCGAAAATGAGCTAATTAAATTACTGTCATGCTATTGGGATTCTCCGGGTTTGAAACTTGTCGCTACCCCTGAAACTCCCACAGACTGCTGGTTGCTTGAAGAACCAGTCCACGATTTATCGGCCCCGAAAAGAGATTACTCTCTCCAGGGTTCAGGGAGAATCCCAATTTTCGACTTCAAATAACAGTTGATAGATTTATTAGCACAAATCACTCAGCTGATCGCACAAGGTTCAGTTCCTGCTGCCAAAAGAAAAATCTACAAGCTGTAAGCGTGGAAGATATGGTCGCAGGGCTATGAACGAGGTCACCCAACCCATTGCAGAGAAAACCCAAGTTAAAGACAGGTCATCGGTAGTGAAAGCTGGAGAAAAGCTAAGGAATCGATGCAATATCTGACCAAAACTCAGAGCACTCATGGCTATGCCATATTGGAAAAATCAGTTCAGAAATTTTTTAAGCGTTAAATTTCAAGCGAGAAAATGTTAAAATTTAAGCGCAGACAGGTATGATTATACCAATTTCTAGCTGTGTAGGGCCTGAGAGGTCCCAAAGGTTTGAACGCAGCTCTGATACCATGTGTAATGACCAAAATTAAACATTTAACTAGAATCTGAAGTACAGAGAGCCTGAAGACATTAAATTTGTACTTACCTCAACTGCGGCTGATTTTGCTGGTGCTGCTGATGCTGATTCTGGTGGTGTTGTCCTCGCTGTTTTGATCTAGTCTCCGGAAGACCAATACCACCCAACCAGATTGAGCAACCTAGCTGCTCAATCCAGAAAACTTCACAACAGAAGTTCTTTGTCCCTCCGTGCCCAAAACCTAAGCAGACTAAAGCTCTTCCAATGGACAATTAACTCCCGGTGAAATCTGTGCTCCAGGTTCTTTCTGCTCCTCCTTCTTTTCCCCCCCTTCTCTCGGCTCAAACCCCTGCTATTTATCTACCGGCCTGGCGGTGGCCGCCCTCCCACTTGCAGCCACCGCCTTCCACGCATTGAAGGCCCTCAGATATTTTCCGACTCTCATCTGCGTTCTGCAATAACTCCTCCGATGGTTCGGGCAGCTCCGCTTTAAAAGTTCGCTGGTACCCTTTGTAAGTTTACATTATAATTTTATAAGGTTTAATGATTATATTTTATAACATTCACCTTATATATATTTTACCAGTTTTTAAGTGATATAGTTTATAACCTTCCATTTATATGTTGTAAAGTTTTTAAATTCATATTTTATGTTATAAAGTTTTTAAACTCATATTATATGTTATAAAGTTTTTAAATTCATATTATAAAGTTTAATGATATATTTTATAAAATTAACATATATACATATATTATAAAGTTCAGAATTTTATTAAGGGTTGTTACAGGAGGCAGTTATGTGCACTAGAAATCTACAGGGGGCCATCCCCAAGACCAGAGCGCCTTTCCCTGCACAGACCCCTTTCCCACAGAACGGGCATGACATTAGACCCCTACCTCAGAGAACCAACCAGGGACGGGGACAGTTGAATGATGAGACACGAAAGGACCTCAGGAGGAGGAAGTTGTGCTTCACTTGCTGGGAACCCTGGGCACCAGGCCATCAGTGCACTGCTAGCAAAGCACATTATATTGAGGTCTTTTCAAACAGTGACCAGGAGAATGAGTTGGAGCAGGAGTGTGGTGTGGGAGACGGTGAGAGTACGGCGGATAGGGGACCACCACCACCACCTCCACAGGGAGGGGCATCCTTTGCCCCATCTGGGGGAGTCCTTGCTTCTTTCTGCGGGGCCCCTAAATTCTTGACATTGAGGATGAGAGGCACTATACAGGGACAGCGGGTGTCAGTCTTGGTTGACAATGGGGCTACCCACAACTTCATAGATGCCCAGTTGGTTCAGAGGAGGGGCCTCACCACGACTGAGTTTGAGGGCTTTTCAGTCCTAGTACCAGGTGACCGTACCATCTAGTGCACTCGGTATGTGCCTGCTTTGACAATAGTTATGAGGAACTACTCTATGACGGACCACTTCTTTGTGGTCGATGTGCCAGACACCAACGTGGTGATGGGTATCCAGTGGTTGTACTCCTTTGGGTGAGTCACTACTGACTGGAAGAAACTAGAGATCGAGTTCATTAGGCCAGATGGCAAGTCAGTGGTCCTTGGAGGCGTGCATTCATATCCACCCCAGAGAATCTTAGCGCATAGGATGGACGCAGATCTGCGACATGGGAACATAGCATGGGCGGTGGAGCTGAGGGTTTCAAAGGTTCAGGGATAGGTCCAGCCACCACCTCCGGACATACAGGCCTTGTTGGACAAGTACGCAGTGGTGTTTGGAGATATTCCACTAGGGCAGCCACTAGACAGGGGATTCGAGCACACCATTGAGCTGGAGTTGGGTGTGCAGGCAGTGATCACTACCCCTTATAGGCATCCTAAGGCCTATAAGGATGAGATTGAGAGGGCCATCAAAGAGCTGTTGGCATTGGACCATATCAGGCCAAGTTCCAGTCCCTTCGCTTCTTCAATAGTGTTGGTGAAGAAGAAGGACAGAACCTTGCGCATGTGCATTGACTACTAGGCCCTCAATTGGAAGACTCCAAAGAACCGGTGCCCCATCCCCCGCATAGAGAGTTGATGGATGAGCTTAGAGGAGCCAAGTACTTCTCTAAGATAGATCTACGTTCAGGGTACCACCAGATCAGGGTGAGAGAAAAAGACATCCCCAAGACAACTTTTCGGTGCCATTATGGGCACTTCGAGTTCCCGATCATGCCATTTGGGTTGACCAACACTCCAGCTACCTTCCAGTCATGTATGAACCATGTCTTCCGGAGGCAATTGAGGAGATTTTTGTTGGTTTTCTTTGACGATATCTTGATTTATAACAAAACTTGGGAGGAGCATCTCCAGCGCTTGGAGGAGGTGCTGCATATTGTTGGCTTGTTGGGACCTGATCCAGGTTCGAAGTTAATTAGCCAAACAAATCCCTGTACTAGTAGCCCTTACGGCAACAGTCTGCGGAGCGTGCACTGAGGTCTCACCCGAAGTAGTATGGGGGGTGCTGGAACCAGGTTTCTGCACCCTTGAGATGTCTGAGGGGTTGATTCGGTCCAACTGTGAGTCCCTTCGCGCAGGTTACTTCGCACACTTCCCCAGCCTTCACGCCCTGATATCTTCGCCTTCGCGCAGCCCTAACCAGGGGCCGTGGGGCATTCGCGCTGCTAGAGCAGCGATCTGCACTATTTCCCTAAGTTACACCTAAGTTCTTACTTATCTTCTTACAATAGTTAGTTATCTTCGCGTAAACAGATCCCTTATTTTATATTTACTTATTTAGCACATTCATATGAGTTAGTGCAGTAAATAAATAGTAAACTTGCTATTCATACCCAATAATGCATAAAACAGGAAAAGATACACAAAAATATGGTAAAACTTCTCTTTTATTAATTCTTCCCACCGTTACAGATCGACCTACCCTGTGCACTCAGTTGCAGGGGTCCGCGCACTTAGTTGCGGACTACTAGGCCTCTGCACATTCAGCTGCAGAGCCTTCTCCTACTCTACGACCCAAAGACACGACTTGCACTTCGACTCAATGCTTCATCAATTCCTTAGACTCATCTTTCTTCATTAGATCAGATGTCTCATACACTTAGAGCCTTGCTCTATTTATACAATCCCATGGTCCGCGGACCATGGGTAGGTCTTTCAAACAGACATTACATTACAAAAACAAGGGTGGACAACCCTATGACTCTATTATGACTTTGCGCTCCACGCCCCCAAATCGCAGAGTCTTTACAATGGACTTAGTCAAAACTTGGGCTTTAAGCCCCAAAACATGCCTTAGGGGATTCCACGCCCAACAGGCCCCCAACACAAACATCGTGACTTGCCCTCGAGTCACTTTGTTGGTGCAGAGATCTTTGCGTGGAGACCCTCCAACTCTACTCGAACGACTGCAAGATTAGCAGTGCACTAAGCGGCTACCTACTGAATCTCCTGTACACGTTGTTCCGAGACCGCGATGTCGAAACTGCTTCCCCGCATCTGTTTATAGTCCCACGCCTTCTTCCAGCTACTTGGAGTGTGAAGACTGTGGTTCTGTCAGCTAGTCAAATAATTGGGCCACCTGTGTATGGCTTCAATCAGTTACCATTCACTTTGCCTGGGAAAGGTTCTCCATTTAGCTTTACCAGCTGCACCGCGCTTCCATCTGTGACCTCGTTAACAACATACAATCCCAGCCAATGCATTCTGAACTTTCCCGGGTACTTATCAAACTTACTGTCATACAGTAACACCAAATCATTTATCTTGAAGGTGTGCAACTTAATATGTCGATCATGCCAAGCCTTTCCACGCTGCTTTTGTACCTGTTGATAGAATCTAGCCAAAAATTGTTTCTCCTCGAGTTCCTCTAATTGCACGAGCCACTCCTCCAGGGCTCTGCGGTCCGTCATACGTGCGAGCGCTGCTATACGCAAACTAGGCACAATATATTCCATTGGCATTACGGCTTCCACTCCATAGAACAACCGGAAAGGTGTCTATCTCGTCAATTTCTTGCAAGTTGTCCTATAAGCCCATAATATTGCAGGGACTCACAGGTCCCAATCACTTTGTTGCACATTGCATACTTTAGTCAGCGCAGTTTCCAATATTTTGTTAAATGCTTCTACTGTCCCATTGGCTTGGGGGTGATATGGTGTGCTTTTCTGATGATACACCTGAAACTCTTTTGTCAGTGCATTGATGGTTTCGTTCAGGAAATGTGTACCACGATCGCTCATCAAGATCTTCGAACATCCAAATCGTGTTAATACGTCTTCAAACAAAAACTTTGCGGTCGTGGTGGTCGTGCAATCTTTTACCAGCTGCACCTCTGCCCAACGAGTCAAGTACTCTGTCGCAGTGATAATGTATCGCACACTCGTCTTTCCCTGAGGTGTGATAGGTCCTACAAAGTCGATCGCCCACGTTTCAAAGGGCTGCAACGTCATTTGCCTGTTCTTTGACATACATCACAGGCCTTGCAGTGTGCTTTTGAATCTTAATGAAGGGTTGGCTACCACAACCCTGCGCGGAGAATCTTTTGCGTGGTCACTCGCCCCACATAGTGTCCTCCAGCGGTGCCCCCATGCGTCCGCGAGGATCTGACTGCATTCGAATTCCGGTACATACCTTCGCAGTATCTCATCATTGCCCATCGTATATAGGTGCCCACGATGACAGAAAATCTGCCGCGCGCACCACCAATTCCTTCTTCTGCTAGACAGAGTATTCTTTTGGTGTAGTTTCGGTTGTGAGAAAGTGGATTATGTCTTCAAAGTGTCCATCTGCTACGCACACAGCAAAGAGTTGTGCATCAGGCAGTCCTTCCTCCAAACTAGTGGGTTCTTCTCCTGTCTCAATGTGCGACAGGTGATCCGGTCCCGCGTTCAGGCATCCAAGCTTCACAACTACCTCAAAATCATATTCTTGGAACAATAGAAGCCACCTGTAGATGCGCCCCCCCAACACAGGGTTGTTGACCAAGTATTTCAGCACGGAATGATCTGTATACATCTTGAAGTGTCCCCCTAGAAAATAGTGCCGATATTTTTGGAGCGCGTATACCATAGCCAATCCCTCGCGTTCAGTGGTGGAATAGTTCTTTTCTGCTTTAGACAACCTACTACTTGCGAACACGATAGGGTGATCCAAGCCCTCTCCACCCTCTTGTGTTAGTACTGCTCCCAGTGCTATAGATGACATGTCAACATGGACATGAAACTCCTTGTCCAACTTCGGGAACACCAGGATCAGCGCAGAGGCCAATTTTTCTTTTAGTACATCCAGGCTTTTCATGCAGTCATCATTCCAGCAGAACATGACGTCCTTTTTCAACAGCTTCTCCATCAGCGCGGTGATCTAGGCATAGCTTTTAATGAACTTCCTGAAATACCCCGTGTGTCCCAAGGTAGCGTGTAGCTATTTGACACTTCGCGACGCTTCCAAATTCAGAATCACCGCAACCTTCACGGGGTCTACCATCAATCCCTACAAACCACATGTCCCAACAGGTTCCCAAAGGGAATGAGGAACGTACACTTCTTGAGGTTCAGCGTGATTTGGTGGCATCGGCAAGTATCCAGCATCAAGCGTCAGCTCGCTACATGGTGCTTAACCAATCCAAATATAGTCCAATCATCAAGATAAACCTCCAAGAATTTGTGGATATATTCCTTGAATGCTGCAACAACTATGCGCGAAAAGATGGCCGACGCGTTCTTCAATCCAAACGGCATAACAATGTATTGAAAGCAACCCCACTCAGTCGCGAAGGTGGTCTTACTCCTATCTTCTGGCGCGATTTTGATCTGGTGGTACCTTGAGAACCCATCAATAAAAGAATATGCTTCTTGCCCGCCGACATTTTCCAATACTTCGTCTGTGAACAGAGTTGGGAATGGGTCATGCACACACGCATCATTCAACTTTCTGAGATCCATGCATATTCTTATCTCGCCCTTCTACTTCTTTTCCTGCACCACCATAGGGCTTACCCAGTCAGATTCTTCCACTGACTCAATGATTCATGCTGCAAGCATTTTGTCTAGTTCTACGCGGACCTTTTCCTTGTATTTCAGATTCAAGCGGTAAGGCCTCTGCTTAACTGGCTTCATGTCGAGTTTTAATGTGACCTTCATCATCCCTAAATCGCCGACAATTCCCTTTAAGTCTGTGATCTTGGTCGGGAATAGGTCCTGGTACTCGCGAAGTAACTCAACGACCTTATCCACCGTCGCATCATCCCAATAGTCACCGAGCGTTGCATACTTAGGTTCGGCTTCTGTAACAATGTTCACCTGCTTTGTCTTTCCCGGCGCGGTTATGTTAGGGTCTTCAATCAGTGGCCCTTGAACCTCGCGATGGCCTTCAGTTTCTGGAATGTTAACTTTTCGCGGATCCTCGTCGTCTTCTTCAGTAATTACATTGTAACACTCCAGCATGCAACTCAGCTGAGTAGCCCATTCAGGCTGAATCAATTCTATTGGCTCCTGGGGTATCTTAAAGATAACTACTTTTACTACTTGTAGCACGTCATCAACAGTGTCCCACCAACGATCCTCAAACATCAAGGTTAACAAGAACCTTTCGCGCAAGATATCCCATTCACGCGTCCCATGGCGGATCTCCGTCTCGATATACTAGTTCATGGGTATAACATCTAGGGAATGACAGAACAGGTGCACCCACTCAGGTTGTGGCTCTTCCCCATAGACCTTTGTCCACTTGGCGAGGTGCGCGCGCAAATCATCCCATCCATCATACTTGTCTTTTAATCGCATCTGAGGCTTCCTAAACCGTATGTGCATTAGTCTCCTGCATTTGCGCCAGTCCTCAAAGCTTCCTTGGTGCGTACCCCACCACCTCTCGGGCGTAGCACGCAATACCCATTTCAAAGCCTCGAAACTTTGCTATTCCGTCACCTCCCTTTCAAATATGTTTAAGAAAGCATCTACCTCACTTAATCCATCATAAGTAGGTAGATCCCTTACTTCTGATGCTACGCAGCGCAGTGATCTTGTCATCATGTTGCAGTTCAGCATGGTTACCTCGTGTAAACGGTTCTACCAGCGTTCTATCTCTTCATCTGAGTCTGACGTATAGGAGCTTTCGCACTCCCACGAGATTCGTCCATCCGCGGTGGGATTTACACAGTCTTGCTCTCGTGCGGTTATCTTGTAGATGCAATCCAAGTCGTCGTCGCTTTCATAGTCGTGCACTGGCTCCATGCAGCATGATCCTTCTGCAGGGTCCAAAGGTACAACTACGTGCAGGGACTTTTTCTCAAAAATCATCTTACGCTTCTTTAGGTTTATCACCCCATTCATGTCAATGGCCCAATCGATTCCTAATAGCGCGAGGTAGGGATTGTTGTGATCAACAATCTCTACCACTTCGAAATCTGCCAGCGCGCTTGCTCCTTCAATGTCCATGGTGATTCCCTGCAATCTTCCCATACGTAGGATCTTTTGCTTGTTCGCCATTCACAACTGGATAGGAGACCATTGCAGCAAAGGCCTCCCCATGCGCTCCCATGTCTGCTTTGGTAGAACGTTCGCATCCGATCCTAGGTCCAAAATCACTTGGTCCATCTCGTATTCCCCAATCTGCGTAGTCAACCTCATTTCACTTCCCGTCCTCGTCGCGTGCTTCCAATCTTCCGAACTACGCACGGTTCTCCTGGCGCGGTCCCAATGCATCGATTGATGAGTTCTTGCAGTCCCTTTATAGCCTTGCTGTCATGCAGCAGCTTCATGCATGTTTCCAGGAACGTCGTGAGCATCCATGGGTCCATTTCTGGCTCCAGTCTGTCTTTGCTTCATGAAGTGGAGGCATTAGCAAAGTTCTTCCTAGCTTCCATGAAGGTTTCCTTAGCGCACTCCAAATCAAACTCTGTTTCTTTCGTTGGAGCATTGCGAACCCAAGTACTATCTTCAAGCTGCTTGCCTTTATCATCCCCCGTCACCATCCCACTTCGGAGCACAATGTTTACGTTGGGGTCTTCCTCGCACAGCTCAAACCTCATCATTTGCAGGTTCTAAGTCAGGGAAGGTTGGAGCGCTCCCTTGTCTCGCAGCCTCGCTATTAGTGTGGGACAATCCTCTGTCTCGTGATCAAACAATGTACAATATAGACATGACGGACGCGTTGGATTTGTACAATCACGAGCATGATGTCCTGGCCCTTCGCAATTGTAACATATCAGTTGTCCACGACCTCTCCCAGGTCCTCCTCCACCTTGGCCCCATCCACGCCCCTGAAATCTAGTCCGCGCCATCCCCAACTGTTGCAAACTCTGCATGTACTTCTGCAATAAGTGGCAGTTGTTTGTAGCATGTTTTCCTCCTATTTGAAAAATTGCGCACCATAATGCAGGCGCCACACTAGGTCTTGCTTGGGCCTCCGGCCTTAACGGCATTGGTCCTTCTCCTGCAAGGTAATTCGCAAACACTGGGCAGTGGTCCTTGTCATGACCCTGACCCTTACATTTAACACACCATACCTCGTCGCGCACTTCGGGGCGAGCTATCCTGTCTTGTTTCAGGCTCTGCATCTCAAGGCACAAGTTTTTCAACTACGCGTGGATCTGCTGAACTCCCAAGTTAGGATCTTGTATCGGGGTTTCATGCAGCCTCATCGCGATCTCCAAGGCCTCTGCCTGAGTTGTTAGCCTCTGTTGTGACAGTGCGTTCCTTAAATGTGGCATTATCGATGCTACAAACCATTCGCGGTGTTGTCCATCCGTCAAAGTCATATTAGCTTCGCGAATTGTACACTTCAGTCTCTAATCCAGCTCCCAAGGAGTCTCGCCTGGTAGCATCGTGATCTCCTTGAACCCAATGATTGACTGCGCCTCTCACTTCGGTCTGCTAAATTCTTTGTTCAACGCAGTTTGGATGTCCGCGATCCCCGCATTCAGATTGTCATTAGAATGCTTAATATACCAGGTCAGCGCGCAATCCTGCAGAGCGCTGACCAACGTCGCTTTCTTTATGTTGTCATCCGTAACTCCCTGTGCTTCCCATACAGCTTTTATCACAAACCAAAATTGGTCTGGATCTTCATTTCCTACTCCCTTGAACACCGGCAATTTTATCTCGCTTGCCATATTAGCTTGCAGTGGTGGCGGAAGTAGTATGGGCGAAGATGGGGGTGAAGACGGTGAAATTGGGAGGGGTGTGGGTGGCGGTGGTATGCACAGAATCCTCTACCTTATCAAATTGATCACACTTCTTGGTGAGACCTTCGCGAGCTCTCCTTCACCCCCTCGCGGAAGTGAAATCAAGGGGCTAGTTTCTAGTTCTGTACTTCCTTCGTTTTTGTAAATTCTTCCACTTCGCGTAGCCCCAAACATCAATGTATTCGCATAATCCGCTTTTCACACAGCAGCATTTTAATCCAAGTGTTCAGAGACTTAACGTACTTACCTCGCGATCCTTTGAGGAAGCGTCGTTCTGCCTCACTATAGCTGACTGAATTATCTACCGCGAACTCAGTGATGAATCCTCCTATAATTTGATCGTGCCAGTGATCAACGGCGCACGCAATCTTATCCCTCGATGCTTCCAATCTGCGCACCAACTCTGGGGTCCACACAATAGGATTGTCGAGCTTGCACCTTCCTTGGCTATCTACTAGCTTCACGATCCATCCGTATAACTCAGTAGGGAAAGATACGAAGAAAATTTCGTGGATCTCTATGTATAGGTAGCAGTCTAACCACTCTTCTTCTGATATTCGCGGATTCCTATTCTCCTGCGCCACGAACTCGTGAATCTTCCTATCCAACCAATCTTCAATTTCTTTCTTAGTTGGATTCCAGTGATACGACATCAGACATCTCTATGCAGATCCCGGTCCCGGCAATGAAACCATTTGTTGGCTTCTTGGGGCCTGACCTAGGTTCGAAGTTAATTAGCCCAATGAATCCCTGTACTATTGGACCTTTCGGCAACAGTTCGTAGAGCGCGGACTGAGGTCTCACCCGAAATAGTATGGGGGGGTGCTGGAACCAGGTTTCCGCACACTTGAGATGTCTGAGGGGTTGATTCGGTCCAACTGTGAGTCCCTTCGCGCAGGTTACTTCGCGCACTTCCCTGGCCTTCGCACCCTAATATCTTCGCCTTCTCGCAGCCCTAACCAAGGGCTGTGGGGCTTTCGTGCTGCCAGAGCAGCGATCTGCACTATTTCCTTAAGTTACACCTAAGTTCTTACTTATCTTCTTACAATAATTAGTTATCTTCGCGTAAACAGATGCCTTATTTTATATTTACTTATTCAGCACATTCATATGAGTTCGCACAGTAAATAAACAGTAAACTTGCTATTCATACCCAATAATGCATAAAACAGGAAAAGATACACAAAAATATGGTAAAACTTCTCTTTTATTAATTCTTCCCATGGTTACAGACTCAACCTGCCCTGCGCACTCAGCTGCAAGGGTTCGCACACTCAGCGGTGGACTTGTTAAAATTGGCAACTAGGGCCAAACTCCATGTGGGTCATCTTATTTATGGCAGCTGATATTTTTCTTGGGTCCCTCTCATTGAGAGGTGTAGGATTGATCTAAATATCATCCGATTCCGATAAGTATTCATGGAGTTATGAATTTATTTGCGTTATAAGACAATTCGTCAAGGTCGGCCAGCAACCAAATAAACCCCACATGTGCTGAACGTTTTAGTATAAATAGAGGTAGCCTTCAAGTCATTTCAACACACTTGGGATCTCTTCCTCTCTCTACTTGTCTTTGGGTTTTAGTAGGAGGAGAGATCCTAAGGAATAACGTTGCCCTGATCCAGAGACCAGAAAGCCGAAACTGCCGGAAAAGCCGGAACTGCTGGAAAAGCCGAAAATGCCAAAAAAGCCGGAAATGCCAAAAAAGCCGAAAAAGCCAAAACTGCCAGAAAAGTTGGAAATGTCGGAAAAGCCGAAACTGCCGGAAAAGCCAGAACTACTGGAAAAGACGGAACTGCCGGAAAAGACGGAAAAGCCCGAAAAGTCGAAACTTCCGAAAAAGCCGGAAATGCCAGAAAAGCCAGAACTGCTAGAAAAGCCAAAAAAGCCAGAAAAGTTGGAAATGCCAGAACTGCTAGAACTGCCGGAAAAGCCAGAACTGCTGGAACTGCCGGGAACAACCAAAACCTTCGGAACTACCGGGAACAGACGGAACTGCCAAGAACTGCCGAAACAGTCAAAGCATCTGTCTCCGAAGGAGAGCAGCATGCAAGGGACAACTAACTAACATTGGGACAGTTGTATGGTACTTAGCAGCAAATACACCAAGCATGCAATGTTACAGCTAGCATGCAAGGGACAACTAGCATGCAACAACAAGCATGCTAGGGACAACAAGCATGCTAGGGACAACAAGCAAGCAAGGGACAACAAGCAAACATGGTGCAGCAATGGCACATAATGCAGTACAATGATGGGTACAGTCATGATTAATGAAGCGTGATGAGACGCAGCATAGTGATGATGGGTGCAGCATGGTGCAGCGTGGTGAGGTGCAGCATGATGAAGAAATGCAGCACAATGATAGGTGAAGGAGTCACCTTGGAGAATTAGTTGATGTAGCATGCCTTCAACTAATCTCATGTATCATCTTCTTAGAGATGATCTATGCTCTTATCTAGATAAGTCAAAGTGTTGACTTCTGTTGTAAACATACTATCTCTCTCTCTCTCTGCTTAACTATTGAAGAACATATAAGAAGAATTGATCAAGGGTTTCCCCACATTGGGGTTTTTCCCTGGCTAGCGCCACATCTTGTGTCCTCTTGTCTTGGCTTGCCTTCTGCAATTTATGTTTATGTTCTATCTACAGTTTACTTTAATGCTGGTGTGATTGCTAATCTGGAAAATATATGGAGCTAACTGTGAAAAATGAAATAAATTGCTCTAAGCATAGAACATACCTAAAATTAACATGGTATCAGAGCTGAGGTGAAGACAATGCCCAAGCAAGAGTGAAAGGGCAATCGCCGAAGACAGTTGGGAAAGGACAAAAGGATCAGTGGATTCCTCATCCCTCTTCAAATTCACCAAGGGTGAAGTCGAAGCAGAGAATATTATCAGAATGGTGCAACGGAATATGGCCTACCTAAAGATCACTTCATTGGAAGACCAGATCTCAGGGTGGAAGGAAAGGCAGATAACTAGTTCAGCCATTATGCGAAGGAGTGTCCGAATGGCAAGGACACATCACTTGATGATGATAACAATCATTCTAGAGACATCCTCAATGATCAAAGGAATGACAGGTAATGCAGGTCATCAAGGAAATGGTCGACTCTTCATAGAAAGCAAGGAACCCTAGGTATGAAAAATCAAATGTTGTTCCTGATAAGATAAAGAAGCGTTATCTTGTATTGGCCCTCTCCTTCAGACTCTTTGGGAATCTAGCTTATAGATTGTAGTGCTTCAAGGCACTTCATCGAATAGATGGGTGCACTCTCTAATTTGGTAGAGATGGAAACAATCGTGGGATTATACTTGGAGCCGATGCCACATATCCCGGAAAAGGTGTAGGGAATGTTAATTCTCAATTGAATAAGGGTAACTCGATTCATTTACAGAATCTCTTTTAAGTACCTGATCGCAAGAGGAACCTGGTGTCCATCTCGGAAATGGAAGTCAAAGGTTTCAGGGTGGCATTCATCGATGGAAAGGTACGTGTTAAAAAAAATATAATTTTCAAAGATGCTTTTTCTCATGGGTTCAGGGTTGGCAATTTGTATCAAGTTGCAGGATGGTCCATTGGGGATCATGTCAATTAACATATCGCATCTGTAACACCAGAGGTCTATCTATGGGGCCCTACCTGATGTGAGTCAAATGGTGATAAGGATGTCTGAATTCAAGTAGAGCATTAAGGTACATGTCCGAGATATACCGAAGGAAAATCTTATAAGGGGACCATTCCCCTCATGCAGCAGGTCCACAGGTTTGGAACAACCTAAGGAGTTTGAGATTCATGATCGGGAATCTCATGTATACAGGTAGAAGAAAGCCCTCTATGGCTTGAAGCAAAACACCCCGGGCGTAGTATGAGAGGATTGATAGTTGTCTGATGAAGTTGAGATTCACTAGGAGTGAAATCGATCCAAACCATTACCCGAAGGTTGTGGATGATAGACCTCTCATACCGGCACCTTATGAGGACGACCTATTTCTGACTGGTGCAGACCCTCTCATTTGCAGAAGCAAGAGGGAGTTGGATTCCGAATGTGGAATGATAAACTGCAAGCCTGTGACTACCTCGAGGATCTTAACTTTCAGAAGTTATATGGTAGTGATGTCGGACCAGATTTGGGAAATGCCTCTGAGTTTCATAAACTCATTCGTGTTGATATTCT